>PVKH010006183.1:0-21303 GCA_004027955.1 Chaetophractus vellerosus
TAAACTTCTGACATTCATTATTTATTAAATTACTTGAGACCTTCTATGTGTAGGTCACTATAGCTTAGTTGCCATGACTATGTTATCTTGGAGACGACAGGTCCTTGAGAGCAGGGACTGTGCCATTCATATTCATCTTTATAGACTTAGTTTCTAGCAGAGTTTTTGGCAGATGTGGGTCACTTAGTAAGTGTTGGCTGAGTGTAGGCAAGCATGAACACACAGTAAGAGCTTGAAAAATATCACAGGTGCCCTGGGTCTAGGCCCATATTATTCATTCCTGGGCCCTGGAACATTAGAATTTTCAGATGTGTCTACGTAATTTTTACCAATGTTTCCGAAGTTCATTTTTTATTCATGGGCCTTATGTGAATAACTATTTTATGGTTCTGAGCAGGATGCTTAATTGCTCCAAGTCTCAGTTTCTCTTAACCCATGAAACTTGTATAATTCTACTTGCTAATTGCCCAAACTGTTCAGAAGCAGCAAAGTGATAATGGTTGATGGTGAGGGCGCTGGAGTCAAGCTGGGTGGGTATAAATGCTAGTTTTGTCACTCATTAGTTGCATGACCTTGAGCCAGCTACTTAACCTCCACGTGCCTCAGTTTCCTTATCTGTACAATGGGTACAGTAACTACATCTAATAAAAGTTAGGATTATAAACTTGAATGGAAATAAAGTCCTTAGAACTGTGACTGGGACAAGGCCAGGGCGTAATAAACATTAACTACAATTATTGTTAATTGTGAGGCTATAAATAGGAACAAAGTCCACAGTGTTAGGAACAGTTCACAGAGAGGGCATCAAGAACTTCAGTTTATATCAGCATATAACATGCAGAACTGTTTGGGAGAGAGTGTGGTCTACAATGTGAGCTACAGTCCATGCTTAGTGGCAAAGCCCCAGGATGTGTATGTCCATTGCAGGTGATGTGCCACACTAATGAAGAATGTTTATGTGGGAGGGAGTGAGAGGGGTGGGAGGTGAGGCATATGGGAATCCCTATAATTTTTGAGTAACATTTATGTAATCTAAGGATCTTTTTAAAACATTATTTAAAAAAAAGAATGCACTTCAGATGGTAGAGAACTTTATACATCTTCAATGTGTTTCCTACGTTTTAGATCCTCAGACACCCTACTGAAATGTTTGGGAAATGTAATAAATATGAATTGACTATTTTTAAATGTCTAGAGTCAATAAAATCAGTATCTATTCTCTAGAATGAAATATGCTTGTTAAAAGAAAGTCAGTCTGTCCTTTGCATTAGTCTGGAATAAAAGGATAACAATCAGGTATCGGGGAGAACTACAGTTATTGACATCACTGACCTATAAACTTATCCCCTTCAGCATGATATACAGCACTTCAGTACCCTTGTTTTTGTATAATTGCTATTACCAAAAGCCTTTCAATTTTGAGTACTCAAACGAGAGCAATTCATATTTCAGATAATCTGCCAACAAGGAAAACTAATTTCAAAATATTTGATCATAAAAGTTGTCCTCAGCTTCTATGGAGATAATTTAGTCAAATAATATCAGATAATCTGAAAGCCGTCTTAGCAGGAAATTGCTAGGGACTCCATCTAAGCAGCATCCATTTGCACTTATATAAATGTACTGAAAGTGTAGGAGACTTTGACAGCCTGCCATATGTGATTTCATTCCATAGCCTACCTACTTTACCATCAAAAGTTATATCCTTTGAAGCATTGCCAGAATTACTTTACCCAGTAGATATGCTAGATGTGCCCTTTAAAAGCCATATCATTTCTTTTCTACTCTGACTAGTTCAGGGTAGCATCTGCTCAACTAAATTCCTTTGAAGGTTAAAAATAAAATAGCCCACTTCTTCCAGGCTCCCCTACCACTACCCCCACCCTAGTGCTTCTGATAATATGCTGAATGAATTGCAGGGCGCATGCATTTTAAAGAAGTACCCTGAGCAATCACCCCTCTATTTGACACTTAAGGAAAATGAAGATGCAGGTTTCTCCAAGTTTACTCATCTGATTAGTAGCAGAGGCAAGACGAGAACCCAGGTCCCCTGGTTCCCAGCCCAGAGCTTTTTGTCCTAGTTCCCCTAAGACTGATAGTCAAACAGACAAAAGGATCAAGGCAGAAACTGACAACAGGAAACACAACCGACACTGTGTCTTAATTTTATAAAAAGAAAATGAACGCCTGGATTTCATCTCCAGGAAACATTTGCTTTTTAGAAATCGTCATATTTGGCACTCTCTCTCCTCAGTGCTGCTGACAGTTGCAGTCAGTTATTACACTGTTGTGACTTGGAAGCTGATGCCCCCAAACAGATCAAAATTAGTAACATCGTGATGCGGGATTGTCTATTTTCCCCTCAGCTTGCTAATCTATGCTTCTTTTATAATTATTTTAAAAGGTACTATCTGATTTCCTGAGCACCGCCCCAGGTGTTCTCAGTGATAATGAATGGATAAACATATCATACAGTGTCACGGAGCAGTTGTGACATTTTAGAAATATCTTCAGTTCAACTCCTCTAATTTCAATGTATGCTACACCCAAGGTTGCAGGCCCGTGTTTTTACTAAAGAGCTGAATGAGTCCCAGTAATTGCATGATTTACTTGTCTGCTCAAGTGAAAAGGTTTTGAAATGTACTGAAATGGCACAGTCCTTTCTTGGTCTTTGCAAGCCCTGCAATGTCAATTTTAATTAATGAACTGGAAAAATTATGTTTTTTTTTTTTTTATTTCAGGGAATTGGTTCACAGTCTCACCTATTATTTTCCTTGAATTTGCATCTTCTGTCATCAGGGATGTGCAGACTTTTCTAATTCATATGGATATGTAGACAGGACATCACAAGCATGCAAAATTTCTACTGCACAGCAGTTTGAAGTGATTCTGGACGACTAGAATGAACAGTCTGATCATGTTTCCCTCGCCCAGATGACCAGGTTGCAAACATGATTCCCGTTACAGTTGGCAACCAAGGAAGAGGAGATCCCCAACCTTATTAGGGGCGGTGAACTCCGCCTACTCTTAAAAAGTCGTGTGTCAACAGACTCTCATTTTCCACATGCTCATTTCTGATCGATCTTAAAATGGAAAGCCTCTGAATACTTTTCATGTTTGTGCCTCTCCCCCTTTCCTTCACCCCACTTTTGCTTTTGTCCAGCTGAGAATGATTCTATGCACAGACCTGTAAAAGCAAGAAAGGAGTTCACCATTCAAAGGAACACAAATAATCTTTATTTATTCATTTTGTAATCTTGCTAGTCTTAATGTTTCTTAAAACAGAGCAAGCCTGTACTTTTCACGGGAAACAACCAGATCCTAACTGATGCTACCATTCCTGCCTTCTGCAAACATTTCTTTGTGTTACCCACATACATTGCCAAGTGTATTTTGTGCAAATGTTTTCTTCAAGCTCTTGATAAACATCCGGTTTAGCAATTAGGGACTTTGATTAACCAGATCTAAGCATCTAATAAAGTATGGTAGGAACGAACATTTGAAAGTCAAGCTGGACTATACAGAGTGATAAAATTCAGAGGTTCGTGAAACCATCCCTTATGTATATGCTGCTTAAAACCTTAGCTCTTTCCTACTCAAGAGGCAATTTTCCACTGTTTCTTTAGCAAAGCATCATGAAAAGGCCCATAGTTCTAAAACAATGCCCTCATTTGGGAGAGAGGTCAAAGGGGGATTGCTTGAAATAAAGCTTGCTTCTCCAAAATCTAGAAGAAAAACTAAACGGAATCTATGATTTTTTTCACTTGACATCCAAATGGTGTATTACTAACATACTTCCGAGATTTACCAAACGCCACACTGGGCCACAAGTGTTCTGTGTCACAGCTACCAAGGGCCTTAAATTGCCCTGCAAACGACCACATTTCAGATGACTTTTTTCCTTCCCAGGGAAAACTTCTTTCTCCATACATTCTCTTGCTCTCAAAAAGTTTGCATAGTTATTGAAAGAAATAGATTTAATCTGCCAGCACATTAAAAATTAATGGCATCAGAGAAAGTTTTTGTCTTATTATTGAATGTGGTAAATTTGCTGCTGCGGGAGGCTGAAAGGGGGAGGAGACACCCAAAGGAAAACCTGCTTTGCTGTTTTAGTGAATCATTTTGGTGCTTATTTATATCAACAGGCAAAAAACGCAGTAAGCACAAAAACCAAATCAGAGAGAAACCGATTTTGTACACTTATATACGTATAAAGGCATGTGAATAGACATATATTTACACAAATATACAGCCAAAGATGCCTTAAATCATTGGAACAGTTGTTATCACACTCTTTAAAAATGACTATTTAGGAAAAACAGATTGCATCTTTGGACTGTCACCCAAAGGAGGGAGAGGAAATAAGAAAGATAAAAAGCCACAAGGCATTTGTTGTCTAAAACCGGCATTGATTTTCAGGTTATCGGCCTAGTTCTAGAACTTATGCAAAAACTTAAAGTCAATTTTCTTATTATATTCCAACTGAAATTATCACCAAAATTTTTGATGTTATTCCTGTCATGAAAACCATGTCTTATGTGTAAGAGCTGAAACCCAATATAGATTGAATGTGTGTGTGTAGAAATGAAATTTGGATTTCACATGAATTTAACGATTTTATGACCTCCTTCCCAGAAGGTCAGGTTATTTCTTATTCTTCATATGAGCAGTTTGCATTCACTCATCACTCTTACCGGGTCCAGGCTAACTGAGGAAGGATAGCTGACTTAGGTGTAGTGGTATTATTTTACATATATTTTCTATAGAAGCACCATATTATGGACAGAAATTATCTCTACTTTCCAACTTTGCATAATAAAATAAGCCACTAAATTAATACCGTATAGGAAATACTGCTTGACAGGCAGAGAAATGTACATTGCTTTCCAGAAAACCGGGGACATTACACTGCCAATGCCTGCATGAATAATACATGGGTTAATTCAGAAAAACACCGTTTCATTATTTAAAAATGAATAAATTAGGGACTTAGAATGATGACTAAATTTTCTTCTTAATCTTACTTTTACTCAGTGCTCTACTGTAAAAATGAATCTGAAAATACAGTTTTACCCATACAAATAAAACAAACTAGCTCCTGACAAAGTATTTTTTTCTGACTTTAAATTTCCTGATCCCACAATGAAAACACTAAGTTTTCTTTTTTTCCCCCCCCCGGCTCACATTAACTCCAGAGATTAAGAAGCAATGTAAAAGGTTTTCAATTTATACATTTGAAACTGGTGAACTTATCTTTTATTGTTCTGAGATTCTGTGATTTACTCTAACTAGAAAAGCCCCTTTTGCATAGAGATTTCCTGTGTTTTAGCCTCACTGCCTGGAAAAACAGGCTCAAAGGAATAAATAAGAAAAACATGATTCTTGTGCACAATGATGCAAATATCTTTCATTTACTTTCAGAGATTTTGGTCTACTCTGAAGACCTGTTAAAAACCAGTCCCATTTGGGGCTTGATGAAAGCATGGAGGAGAGAAAGAAATGCACCAGTGATAAGAAATTAATTTGGAGTTAAAATAAGTATAACACCCCCACACAGTGTATTTAGGCTGAGCATAAAGTGACAGCCAGCAGATTATTCTACCGATTCCTAATGTTGGAAATTCGGATGGCATTTACTAGCATAACCTTTCAACTCTGAGCACATCAATAGAGGCCGACAGTGCCTTGAAATATGATTCCTTGCAGATAGCATATCCTCATTCATCTGACTGTGCTGCTCTGTGCTCCATTGCACAAACAGCGTCTCACCCACTTCTGAGAGGACACTAATAAAAAAGGCATCAATTTTCAGCTCTAGTACTACTGTGATCTCTTTATATGTTCGACATCCAACATTAAATTAAAATGCTGTTATAAATCCTACTTTCTGAATCTGGAATGAGTGTTGGGTTTTTGTCGCATGAGACTGCAGCAAATCTTGTCAAAAGCAAGGAAGCACGTCTTGTTCACTCAGAATTAATGTTGTGGATGAAAGAAGGAGGTAAAAGGGGTTGAATATGGTGAACTGAGGGTGTCAAAGGCAGTGGGGACTGTAGCTCCAGGGTGCCAAACCAGACAGGGCATTGGCTGCTTTTAAGAAGTGGCTAATCAAGAATTCTAATTACCAACGGCAAGCTGTGTGGCCGGAAGATTACTGATAAACAGATACACACACATACATATATATCAACGGGCAATTTTTAAACATTAAAAAAATTCCCTTATTTTTCTCTGGCAGAAAAAATACTTTGTAAATATCAGTGGTCATGAAGAAGCCTCACAGATTACATCAAATCTCTTGGAACAGAGGCTGCCACCGGGATTCAAAGCCAAATAGTGCAGGGTGACATGCTATCTGGGTTTTCTGTCATTGTTAAATAATTTTCAAGTTCCAAGAGGAATGCTTGGCATGACTGGATGGGGAAGAAGGTAATATTCTAAGAAACTAGAATATTATTATATGTACGCATTATGCCACTTTTAGAACCTTTTCTATGTAAAGTTTATATGGAAAGGGGGGGGAGGGGAATCCTTGCAAGAACAAGGAAGAAAGAAGCTGGTAAGGTTTTTCCATGTTGCTAAAGAAAGGGGAAACATCATAGGAGAATGTTAGGGAATTTTCCTTCTCTTTCTTATAAAAAAGATTCCTGCCAATATAAGATATCGTCTAAGAACTGTGCAAACTAAAACGTAAGCAGGCTTCAAAGGAGATATACAGAGTGCAGAGCTATGCTCTTCTGCCTGGCTCATTCATAATTATGGATGAAATAAGGAGGCGTGTTTGCCTATTTGGGAGGGTGAAATGGAAGGAAAAGGGGGAAGAGTGAGCAGTTCAATATCTGGATCGAAGAGAGGAACTTTTCCCCCTAAGGATCCTGCCCAGCGGAACCTTGACATGCACAAAGTCAGAACGTAGACAAAGTTGCCCTGGTGAGAACGATAAGGTCACCCGTGGGATTGCTGAGATTATCTCTGTCAAGCACTCGGACAGCATGCAGTCAAATGATGCATCATGCAGTCATTTTCGGGGGGGAAAAATCAATTTCTTCACCAGGTCGCTATTTGCTTTTCAAAGTGCCCTTGTAGGCCTTCACCACCAAGCATTTATCAATTTAAATGTTGTAAATTGATAATGTGCCACTGTGCCTTGTACTGTTTCTGAATTATTTTGATACTTTTATTTTCTCAATAGTCTCTAAACCCTCAGAGCTTGCACATTCAAAAGGTCATATTTCTTTGTTATACCAAAAAGTGATGAACTTTTTATGATTAGTATAGGAGAAAAATGCAGATTTCCTGAAAACAAAACAAAACAACAACAACACACAAAAAAAACGCACGAGTTGCAGAAAAAGACACATTTTTCTTCCTTTTTGAAAATTACGGTTATGCTTATTGGAAAGACTCTAAATGGGAGAGGGTGTGCAGAGCAAGTGATATTTGGAGTGCTATATGTATTCATTTAGGTGAAGGAACCCCAGCCATCCTAGTCTTGCATAAATTTAGAACACCAATTGCAAAAATGCTAACACTTGGCTCCATCATTATAATCCCTCTGCTGTGTTGAAATAATACCTTTTTTTCTCTTTATATTTCAGCTCTCTAGGATGTGATGATGCCAAACAAGAGTAATAACTTGTAAGGAAAGCTAATGTCTTCTTTTTTTCACCCTACTAAAGAATTATATATCTTTTACAAGCACAGAAGCGAGGGTATTAACCACATACTAACCTCAACTTGATTTGCATTGAAAAACATAGAATGGAAGAGTTGAGGCTTGCACTCTGGAAAAGCAAAAGAAAGACATGGCAGTTGCAAAGCATCTTTAACCTCCAGTGATTTATTGGCCCTCAGCCAAGTTATCAGGGGAATCTAATTCTTCTTTATTATTCAAATAAACCACATTTGGCACCATGGTTCCCTTTCAGAATAGCTTCACAAATAGACTGAGCGCTGTCATTTATTTGACCTTGTACTTGTGTGCTGTAGCTGTAATTTTATTTGCCATTCTATATAACAAATGCAGAGAAATCTAAAATATGGAGATGAACAACAGAATGGGGAAAGGAGTTTATGGTAAATATATCTGCATGGCTTTTTAAAAAAAAGATCAAATTTAAAACAACCATTTACCCCTTTTCACCTTCACCTCTATTAGCTCTTATTATATCTGCAGCCACCCTGCCCCTTTCAGCAAGCTGCCTTGAAACAAGCCAATTTGTAACCTTGTCTGCAGCTACCTTCTGGCTGGCTTACAATAGCAAGGAGATATCTTATATGAGGGTGGGGAGTTGGTGAGAAGGGAAGAGACATATGTATGCTGGGCACTAGAGGCAGTGGGGGGTGATTAGGACACATTTCAACAGAGGACTTAGCTGGTGTGTAGGGTATTTTCTAATGATATCAGAATTTTTAAAATCTATTTTTTCCCCAGTTTGTTCTAGATTCCACTTTTGTTTTAAACAGGGCTCTATGTTAACATGAAAATATTTCGCTGGCATAGTTGTGCATTGGAATCATCTTTCAGCTCACTTTCAAGGAGAAATATTTTTAGGAGATTCTAGTCCATTTTTATCCTCTGGTTAACTGAGAGCCATGTCCTCTGCCTCTGGTAACTAACTTAAATGTCAGGATTTATAAGAAAACGTGGGGTTTAAGTATGGATGAGGGGAGCTGATTCAAAACGATATAAACCATCAAAGTAGCTGATGTTTTTGTGAGGCCTGTATGCCAGAATATAACCTCGATATGATCTTCTGTGTGTCATCAGCTGAAGGGGTGACGAGCTGCCGCTTGCTTATGAGACTTGCAACATGCCTGCCATGTTGGTTAGGTGGGTCATTACGGTGTTGCTGTGAAAGTGGGCTCCAATGGAAGCAAATCAGTATGTCATTTTCCACATGCTAGCCCCTAGAGAAAGCCTAGGTGAGAGCTATTTTTAGATTTCAGTTCCAGGAATAACTTTGCTTTCCTTAAGCTGCTATGCTTCCTTAATTTTGATGGTTGACTACTTTGGCTTTTTTACTTTGGCTGCCAGGAAGCTCACATTTAAATTTGTAGCTTGATTAGTTCATTTGTACTCCTTCTTATAAGCCTCTGTTTGTGTTCTATTATGTGGTATTAGGAGATTACTCACTTTTTAAAACTTTTTTTTCCCCAAATTCCCTAGTTGTATTTTGTCATTGTTTATATTGGCATTGTTTATATAAGCTATTCAAATCCTTTGTGGAATGAGGAGGGTATAAGCCAACAAATATATCTTTCTCTGAGCTTCAACTCTTACATCAACTAGAAATGCTCCTTGTTCATCAGGTAAAGTCTCTTGTGAATTCTGTGGTGATTAAGACCCTTACGTGATGGGAGAGACATCATAAAAGCTAGATATATATCATTGAAACATTTCCAGTGTTAGGAAACCAGCTTTGCTTGCTGCCTTCAGTTTCACTTCCATTATGGCTAGAGAGAAGAGTTGTCCTCAGCAGTTCTGAACACCATCACCTGGTTTAAGAAGTTATTTGGTCCCTATGCAAACGAAACTCAGCATCAATATTTGGGGATCTTCCCTGCAGATAAGGCCGCATATTCTCACTAGGAATCATCTTTACCCACAGAAGCAAGTCATCAGAGCATATTTCTAAAACCGGAAACCTCTTCTTGGATGTTATGTTAAATCTGTATCTATGGCAAGGTCAAAAGGATAACTGAGGAGGTTCAGACTACATCGTGATCTACTTCGTGCCCATCATCATAGCAATATGAGAACACTTTAAAGAGAATAACTGGCAGGCCCACGGGCTGGACACCAGGAGCTGTTACACTCAATTGGAATGTAAAAGAGAAAATCCACTCAAGCTGTCTTCATACTCATCCTACACACCGGAGCTCAGTAGAAGTTTTTCCTGCTTTCTTTTCTCATGAGCCAAAAAAGAATCCTATTTCTTTCCTGAGCATAAGCCATTTTAAAGCTACCATATTTATTTACATGTTGAAGGAAAATAAAACTGAGGAAGGAATATCTTGAGAGTTAGAAATGCAGACACAGTTATGCTTTGCTATGACTACCAAACTGTGACATGCTCCCAATATTCCACACAATTTTTCTAGATACGTCTTTGATGATACTGTTACACATTTTTCTTTATTTAATGAAACAATTAAAAAAGGAAAGGAGGGGCCATACATTTATTGGCTCCTTTTCACTATCTAAAATTCAGTGGAATAACCACCTAGACAAAGATGTAGAACACAAGCTTTTGGTTTGCATTTAAATGTGGATATTTGGAAATAAGCAAATGCTTAATTGAATAACTATGAGTACGTTTTACTTTATATATTACCCATGGACACCCCCACCCTTCTACAACTGAGAAAGGGCATTGACGAAACTTGGGAAGGGTTATGTCTCAGGGACCTCGATTACCGTATCAAGATGTAGAACCTTAACTGGTTTGGAAACCCTTTCCAAAGAGTTTTAGCACAGACTTTTTCCCTCAGGCTTTGGGCACTTAAAAACATAACATGCGCTTATCAGATTATTTTCATGTGAACCCTCACTGTTCTTAAACTTTGGTTTTGACCTCCAAATACTTAAATTGGCATATATGAAAATCATTTGCTGCTAATTTACCGTTCATCCTTTCAGTGGTGCAATGCTGCCAAATGAAGACCCCTGATTCATAGCTCCTAGCCTCGACTAGCGTATTTGAGCCTTTCTGCTTTCGCCGAACACATCCACCACAGAGAAAGCAACAGCACATTGTGGGCAGGGTCTACCCTTGGCTACGTCAAGATGCTGACTATTGCCATGCACTTTAAAACTCATTGCATATAAAAGCAGAGGCTGACTGTGTAGAAGTTACCAAATACTCTACTATACCTACATAGCTGCTTTATTCTGCAGAAACCTCAATTATTTGTCTCAGGTTTTAGGAAAAGATTGGCTGTGTACTATGGCAAAGAAACAATAAAATAAACCTCTTTTAAGGAGAAACCAGTACAGGGTTAAAGCCAATTTTTTTCTTGAACAGATGATATTTCAGATGGCCACACTATTCCAGATGCATCAATTTCCTTGAAAATCCAATCCATATATGTGCATATGCTGTGCTGGCAGGAGGACTGACTGAAATGGCCAAAACCCAAGAGCTAATATTCTTTTGGCCAGAATAATGCAATTATTATTTTCCTAGCTATCAGTCTAAGCATACAGAGCCATCTGTTATGCAAAGCAAACATACACATCTCAATTACAGAAAATGCAGTTGCCTTGACAGAATTTGGATTACACCACTAACCAGGGCTGTAAAATGTGACTTGAGCTAGTATATAATGGATGCTTTTCAGGAGTTCCCTAATTAGCATTTACCTGCTTAAACTAATTATTCATCCCTCTTCTTTACTGGCTTATTAGACTTCGTTGGATACTACATGCAGAAAAGATGAATTTGGGCATTGCAGAACAACAAACAGTGGCATTTCCAGTTCTATACGTATTAACAACATGGTGGTGCATCAATTTCAAAACTGGAGAGTCTCGATACTCGGTCCCAAACAGATTAAGACAAGGCTTAAAGTCTATTAAAGGCTATTACAAAACCAGAGACTTCAATGAGATACAAGAATACTAATATTGAGTTAACAATAGCTCAGTTCCTATCATTTGGTTTGCTAACGTCCACATAAAATATGGTTACTCTACGCTGCAGCCAATAGCCTGCATATTCTTCAAGGAAGATTGAATAGACCCTTGTTCAGATCTCAACAGTAAATAATCAAATTTGGCAGCATTTCTCCTCCTTCCTCAACCCTCTCCAAATGTCAAATCTCTCTATTACTTCCCGACTTCTTTCTTGATTTAGCCATTACTCAGCAAACTCACTAACAGCCTGAAGGTTCTAGCCATGCTGGATGTCTCCTCAGAGCTGCACTTTCAGAGGCAATGAATCTGTGGTAGGCTCCTCGTAAGAGTGGAGAGACAAATCTTTTCTCCATCTTTGGCTATAAGGGCAAACTGAATGAGAGGTAGACTGTCCAACTTGGCAGATCATCCTAAACCTAAAAGATCCCTCTGACTCAGGCAGTGTTTCCCTCATGCCAAACCATTGGGTGAACAAGGTCAAGTCCAGCCCATCACCTATATGGTCACAAATACCCATATGATCAACATTTTCACAGAGAAAACATCTGGATAATTAGATGAAGTGCAAACTTTTCTTCAGGATATTTTGGCATTCTGTAAATGCAGTGTGTCCTGGAATTCAATGGAACCAAAATATGCATGTTCAAGGGGGGATATCAAGAACTAACATCTAAGATTTTTGTCTCTGGCCCCATCCAAAACGCCATCTTCCTTTCATTTAACCTCTGACAAATATGTGAGTAATTAAACTGCAAATAATGAAAGGATATCTTATTTCATGAAATTGTCTTTCAGCATTAGGAAGCACTCGCCAAGGCAGCAAAAATATATCCTTGCTGGAACCCTCCCTGCAACACATTTTAATGGTCTCTTTCAGCATTTCTTGACTCCAAATGACTCCTTGTCATTGTGTCAGCTCCCAGGATAATGCAGGGTACTCCATAAACATCCAGTAATAGGACACAAGGGAAGCACTATTAGTGTGTCCCTCTCCTACTGGGCATAGAGGTTTCAAAGTTCAAAACAACCGAGGGAAGAAACTTCATTTGTTCTCAATAAATTAATAATGATCCTTGGGAGTTGGGGAGGGGGACTAAAGTTTTGAGCACAAGTTTATTCTGAACATTCAACACTGACACACAGGTTTCTCACTGACTATGCGAGAATAGTCAGGTGGAGCCACTAAATAATAAATTTGATAATTCATGCTAAACAGAATATCACTTGACGAGGGAAAAGCATGAGGCTGAAGCAGCCTTCACAACTGCTGCCGAGAATCTAAATAGTTTTTACTTACTTGCGAGAGGCCTAGGTAGATGGAGACAGTTTCGGAAATGTACAAAAATTTTCCCTCTTGGTTTAGTGCAAATACAAATCCATCCAGGGACTGCAGAAAGAAAAATAAAGACATAAATACATTAATAAATACATATGATGAAGATTTAATTAATAAGGTAACTGATACAAAGCAACACATGTTGAACTTGAGACCATTTATCTTCATGATTAACAGAAGTCCTAAGATCTTTTAGTATTGCATTACGCACGAACAAATTAAGGCCTGAATTAAGACCATAAGCTCCCCTTTATTTCAGGGACTTTATATCTCTGTCATTTTGATGAAGATGCATTATATTTATGTATAAGATAAGGTCATGCTGATTTTATGAGATGTCTGCCACATTTATTTTTTTGGATTCAGTGGTTACAGAGATTAAATCAACAAGATTCTCCATTAAAATAGCTTAACAGGAATGGAAATTGTAATGAAAAAAAGCAAAAGGGTTCTTATGAAGAGCAAGTCAAATCACCACTCGAACTACAATGGGCATCAATAATTTGCTAATTGATAAAGGATTATGCCCTGTTTGTTCCTAGGGCCTGTTATGTTAGAACAAATAGAAAAAGTCAATACAGTGTGGGTGAATGTTTACATGCTGAAACCATTAAAAAGTGCAATCCTTCTTTGCAAAACTCTATATTAAAGTTTTATTGTGATAGATCTAGTTTATATTTCAACTCTTGAAATAGAAACAAAAGAGGAAAGAGAAAAAAAATTTTGAAGGATGCAACACATCTGTAACTCCTGAAACCTCAGTCCACTTCAAATGAAGGGTTGAAGTTTCAGTTGGATGAATGGTGTAAATCATTGTGGACTCCAATTGCAATATGCCACCCAAGTTGAGAATAAATTTGCTTCAAATTCTTGCAATCCAAGTCCATTTTAAAACCTCCATCATCCTTGCATCTTTTGTTTGGCGTTATTTATTTATTTACTTGCTTATTTATTTATTTATCACAGCAACTTGCACAAGTGCTGCTTGCAGAGGAAACCAAATGTTAAAGATCAGTGGTTTTAACATAGGTTGTGAATCAGGAAATACAAGAAATCCATGCTGGGGAAAAAGTATGTGGAAATACAAGATTAATAACAATTTTTAAAATATAGAAAGATGGAAGAAACTTGTAAAATTTAGTTAGAAATATGCACTGCCTCAAATCTCAGTGATAATTTCAGTCTCCTAAAATACTGAATGTCTTTTGATATATACATGCTTGAATATATGAAATGCATATATGTTTGTATATATGTATGAACATGTGTATATGTATATATATATGTTTATATGCCTATATGAAATTTGGATTGTTATGCTTTCTGACCCGTTTTTACTGCCCTGCTGGTCAGAAACTGTGGGTGGCACCCAACTTCCATCTCTGTTAGTAGGCTCCGAAAACAATTCAAAAGTCACATTATATTGTTTCACAAAAGAGCAAATAACATTATGAACAAAGCTTTGGTCAAGACAGGCACAACAATAATGGCTCTACATTTAGAAAATGATATCTCCTAAGCAGTTTACATGCATTGTCTCATTTAATTTTCACGAGTACCCTATGAAGTAACTGAATTATTAGGTCCATTTTACACAGAAGCATGTTTAGGCTTAGTGAAGTTCAGCAATGTTCCTGTCCATAAGGATTGATGGAGTTAGGATTTGAACCTTGACAATACTCAATAAACTTCACTGCTATCCACTAAAAACAAAGTTTCTCTAATTGATATATGTGAATTAATGAAAAGACAAATCTTCACAGCATTTTGAAGTTAAATATCATACTAAAGAGGCAGCTATCTTTTCTTAAAAATTTGTTTTTGGAATAATAGAATCAAAAACATTCAAATAATAGAATCCTATCATTAGGAGTAGGAAACAAAGGGTAAGGGTAATGGGTTGATGAGTTTATAAGTCACTTCCACAAGAGGTCACCTGGCTACCTTTGCTCTGCAAAGTCTCCCTGTAACCAGCTAGGCGGCCGGGAGCAAAATACTAACAGACCTGGGCTGCTTATCTTTGATACAACTGCCAAACCCTCCAGAGCCAGATCAAGTATAACCTTTCAAGTTTATAATAGGGGATAGTGGAACCTCACTTTGAGCCAGTGCCAAGGGAGAAGAGTTTCCCTCCTAGCAGCTTGGGAATGATATCCTTTCACCATGCTTTCACCGCAAACAAGGTGTCTCCTGAGAACAACTCATGAGGCTTGAGGACCCTCCCCCTGTGATCTTCACTCTGGAGTAAAGGGCCTTATTAGGTTTACCATTCAACCTAACAGGCATGGCCTGGTATACAATCACAGAGAATTGTGGGAGTTATTTTCTCAAAACTTAAGCCACTGCCAGATTGAAGAGACCACAGAGAACTTCTAGAGGGACAAGTAACAATTAGAAGGTTGGTTGGGGAGGAGAGAAAGGCCTGACCAAGATGGCACAGAGATAATTTCCTGTAATTCAAACCGGCACTTTACAGGTGAGGAAACTGAGACGTGGAGAGGCTAAGTGGCTGGACAAGATCATACAGCCATCTAGTAGCAGAGGCAGGACTAAATCTGCTGCACTCCCATAGTATTATGAAAGAATTTACAATTTTGTATGGTCCTGCTTGGCTTATTCTTTCAACTCTCAGCTAGAATGAATTTCTCAAGGGTGGGTCGATGTCTTATTCATGATTGTCTAGCTGGCCCATAACAACTGCTCAATCAAGACTTCTTAAATCCAGTTGTGCCTCCAATCGTTACACCACACATGCTAGAATGACTAAGAGATGGGAATTATTTTCTACATGAATCCTTTTTACGGAGCTATTAGATTATTTGAAAATTCAGATGCCAAAGATTTCTTACATAGTCTGGATATCTCTTGATATTCCAAAGATCAGACTTAGATTGGATTCTTTTATGTCCTTCAAAATGTCCAGTGCTGCTCTTGAATAGATGTGTCATTTGCCATTCACACACATCCTTTCTCAATAAAGGTGATTGTGATTTTTATTATAGCATTAGGTTCCTATCTCTTGTATTCACTAAAATGCTATAGGAGGTTTGGGCACCACAGACAGGAAAAGGAATAACTGGAGGCTAAACATCTGAGGCTATTAAGCAGTGGCAATCTAAGAACTGGCCAGTTTGGCAAAAACAGAGGTTTCAACACATGTTCGAATTTCCTGGTGAGATTAAAATGAGGCTATGTCTACATGAAACAAAGACATCCAGTCAATTCAATTAAGATAGCAAATTTGGTGGTGGTGGGGGAACAACTAGTCAGTTCAGGTGTTTGTCATCACAGAGATGTTTTTAAAAAAGGTTAATTAACTGTATTTTTCACTGTTATGTTTATTATTTCAATTATATCTATAGTCTGAGACAAAGACACGTAATTCAGGTTTGATGACCTTTCAAATAAAGAAAGGGATGTGAAACTCTATCATGGTTTGGCATTTGACATGGCCATTACCTTTTGATTCAGGGTTGTCTCCGTCTAGTTGAGCTTTATTTTGCTGCACTGAAAAGTTTGAAGAGTAGCGTCAACATTGGTATCATTTGGGTGTCTCAATTTAAAAAGGTGGGCGGAGGAAGGAAACAATCACTTGGTCTTGGGAACTAAATGTGATTAATCTAAAAGTTCTATGGAATTTTTTTTTAAATTGATTCGAGAATGCCATTACATGTACTGTGCTCTTCAACACTGCAGGCTACTTTTTAATTTTTTTTTTAACTGCCCACTGTTTGTAACAGGCACCAATTAAGATTCTGGGGTCAAGGGGTTAATTACATCTCTTACCCAGTATGTAGAACTTTCTGATTATTAACTAAGGTTGGATTAAGATGAAAAAGAACCTACACAAATGTTAATGCTAGTCCCTCCTCGAGAAGATTTATTATAAAGCCATGCTGAAATCTATCTCCTTTCCTCAAAGCAGATGGAGAGTAAAATCTTAGAGGAAACAGTAAAACAGACATTTTAAAGGCATGCAAGTATCTGATTTATCAAGACAGTTTTCTTATTACTAAAAACAGTTCTAAGCCGTCCAGACAGGGCTGATAGGAGATTTCCTTTGTCACATCCCAGTAAGTCTATGAGGTATACATGCAAGGAGTAAGGCTTGAATACAGAAGTCAGGAGCTAGAGCATCTCTGAATAATAATGCCTGTAATTATAATTTATATCCCCTGACATCAGTGTAACATATAAAGAATAAGGCACAGTTTCTTAACCCCAAAAGCTGAGTGCCTCTAACAGTATTTGTCAAATGATGAGGTTATTTGCTTGCAGGGTATGAAACTAACCATAGCATCATGATTGAAGGTATACATAATGTTTAATGCATTGTGCTAAATGGATTTATATTTGTCCAAGGAGTTTTGTCTCTGTTTTTTTTTTTCATGCATATTCCACTACAGCCAATTTTCACAGAATGATATCTTACTATGGTGCCCTTATAGGGACAATTCTCATGTATAGAACTACTCTAAAATTAGTTATTCTTTCTTCTACATTCCAGGGCAGAAGGGAAAAAAATCACCCCAAACTCTTTTCCTATGACCTAACTCCAGTTAAGAGTGAAGAATTACCAGTAGGCTAGGTTATTTTAATGACAGATTATTTTAAACTAAGCCTTTACCATCTGTTCCACCCCCTAATTATGAATGCAAAAAGAACATATTTCACAATTACATCAGTAAAAAAGTAAGATATACGTGATTTAAATGCACGCATGTGTTCCTGTCCAATGCACCATGCATCTGTGATGTACTTCTAATTCAGGCTCAGACGGGGGAGAAAATGCCAATCCATGAGACAGTGTAGTCACTGATACCCTCAAATTTCCTTCCCAAACCTGGAGTTTTTCACTGTTATGACATAATGCTATTAGGACAAGAGCAGAGCATTAATTTGAGCACAATGCTTGTCAGGCATTAGATAGGAGCACTCAGTAGCTGCTAAAATGGCTTTGCTGTTAATGAGGAGAGGCTCTGTAAGAAAATTGCTTCTGCTATCTGAGCAATGGGTTGTTATTGGGGAAAAGTGGGTCTGCCCTTGAACCACTCCTCTATCACGAAAGAGGCTGAGGGAATTAGCCAAACACAAAGGAAGCTTGGCCTGGGAGAGTGAGGACAATTTTTCTTTTCGTGCAGACAAAAGAGTTTGAAAGAAAAAAAAAAAGTTCCTTAAGATGTTTAGCCTTTGGATTCAAGAACACTTTGACAGAGTTCATTACAGTGCCTTCTGATTACACTCAGGGGTGGCTCTAAACTGCTCACCTACATGCATGTGGACTCTAAGCAGATCAAGGAGAAGAGGGGACCATGCCCTAAAGTGCCCACATGTATCTTTATGAAGAAAGCATTTCTCAGATTTTGTCTTTACAGTCTGAGTTTTAACAACCAAGCACTGTGCAGAAACAAAAGCCTTATTTTTAGAAATAGGAATCTAAGTCAAGTATATTTTCTCAAAGTCGGTAAAAGCATCTTCAAAGGGTGGGTTTTTATTTAACTCTTGGGAACCTCCCACAGCTTTCCACCCTGCGCGTCTCCTCCTTTGCCTCAGTTACACGTTGGAGAGCAAAGGTTCATTTTATCATGTACCAAAAGCCAAATGATCTCCAATCACAACACCAAATTAGACTAGTGAGGTCAAATTTGACCATTTTCCCACTAATAAGGGATTCCAGAACAACAAACTGTGCTGGCCTCAAAACATCTTCCCAAGAGCTTCTTAAACACATAAAACCAAATCTTAGGCGAGAAAATAGCGCAGGGAGGCACAGCCAGCCTCTCTTCAGTTCTTAGAGGAGAGGTAGCAGAATAAAGCAGGCGATGTTGAGCTAGTGAAATGTTAAAACATGAAAAGAACACCTGCTTTCTGAGCAAGGACATCAGGTTTTGCTTCTGCTTATTAAAATTCCATTTTGTGGGAGCTGTGTATCAAAGTGCTGACCTTTTTTCTCTGGGATGCTGGTTCAAGCCTTACATCCAGCCTTGAGGGATGTAGATTTCTTGATTTGAACATCCGGCCAAATGGACAACAGGCTCTGGTGTAATGACAGTGTGTGGCATTCGGAGGAACCACTCGCACCTCTGAGCCACCAGAGGCGGCCTGCAGATACATTATCTGTCACTTGTCCTCGGGGGCTGGGACTCCACTTGGGGCATAAGTGATCACGTGCTGCTCACAAGCTCCTTTTGCCTCAAAGAGAGAATTCCCACTAGTTATTCTAAGTCACAAATATTCACTGGAATGGCAGTCTCCTTTTTGCACACGTGGTATATTAATTTACTGAAACATAGGCTCTTCAGAATCCAGGGGCTAATTCCTTATTGTGTATCTCTCCAGAGTTCCCTTTCAAGTCAAAGGAGGAATTCCCAACTTGGCAGGAGTAGTATAAACAGTCCATTGTACTGGGACTGAAAGGCCTAAAGATGCCACTGCTTTGCTTTGGCTACACCCAGGTGCTCGGTCACATGCAGGGTTCCAGGTGTTTTTCAAGTTGTCAGAATTAAACAAAGCACACAGGAGAGAAAAGATATTATTTATTTGACTTCCTGTGGATTGCAGACTCCTTGAAAGTAGGGAATGGTCTTCATTAGGTCCTATAAGATGTGTTAATGCCCAGTTCACTCCATACTCACCATAAGGAGGGAAGAGGGGAGGAAACTAGCTTTTGTTAGGGAAATGACATAGATTACAGGTGAGGAAATTGAGGCTTAGAGAAATGAGGTACGTCGCCCAATGTCACACAGCCAGTATGTGGCAGAAGAAAGGAGGATCCTGCTTTTCCTTCTACTGCTGGGATTACTCGCTGGGCATTTTAGTTGTTTGACATCATAGCTCTTTTTTTTTTTTTAAGATTTATTTTTATTTTCTGCTTTTTGTCTCCGTCACCCCCCCACCCTGGCGGTGACGTGCTGAGTCAGCTTCACCGGTGAGTGGTGGCCTTGCCCACTCGTGGGCGGCCTGCCCCACTCGCTGGTGGCTTTTGCCTTCTCAAGTGGTCCACCCGCCTGGAGAGGCCCTGGGGACCGAACCCAGGGCCTCCCATGTGGTATACCGGCGCCCTATCCACTGGGCTATACAGCCAGCCCCGACATCATAGCTCTTCAGAATCTTTGCCTCCTCCACCATTTCTTTCCACATAAGGACTTTCCATGCTCCTATTTAGTGTGATGCATTCAGAAAGCACCTGTTGAGGGCTTCCTAGCACCAGGCCTGTACCAGCCTGGGGCTCACACAGGTGAACATCACAAGGTCCCGACTGATAAGATGCTTTTTAAAATGAATAACATCCATCTGTGGGATCCAAGACCAAGAAAATGAATAAGTAGAAAATAACTTTATCAAATAAAAAGCCCCAGGGCAAAGGCAGTTTCCATAAACATATGGGGGGGTGACTTACATCAACAGCTCCCTTAAATAACCTGTAATATGCTGTCTTTCAGAAGGAAATGGCAGGAGTTGCTGGCATTTGTAAATGTGTAGTCAAAAATACTGCCAACCAGTTGGGAAGTGAACACGGCTCAAGTGACTGGGCTCCCGTCTACCATATGGGAGGTCTCGAGTTCATTTCCCGGGGCGTCCTGGTGAAGGCAAGCTAGCCCACACAGTGAACGAGCTGGTGCAACAAAAAGAGACAAAGAGGAGAGACACAACCAACCAGGGAGCTTAGGTGGCTCAAGTGATTGAGTGCCTCTCTCACATATCCGAAGGTCCCAGGATCAGTTCCCGGTGCCAGACAAGAAGAGAAAGAGAAGAGAAAGAGAAGAGAAAGAGAAGAGAAAGAGAAGAGAGGCAGACACAGAGAGCAGACAGCGAGTGCAAAACAAGGGGGGAGGGGATAAATAAATAAAATAAATCTTAAAAAAAATACTGCCAGCCAGCAAAGAAATTCCCATGCCTTTGAGGAAGGTGTTAGTGTCTGAAAGTGGAGAGGGGACCCCATAATTAATAAATGATTGATAGGAGAAAACCTTACCTCCCAAGAGGCAACTGTCAGTACAAGACTTCAGCACTGTGGCCAGCACACTGGCCTCATTTTC
Source organism: Chaetophractus vellerosus (assembly GCA_004027955.1). Classification (NCBI taxonomy): domain Eukaryota; kingdom Metazoa; phylum Chordata; class Mammalia; order Cingulata; family Chlamyphoridae; genus Chaetophractus; species Chaetophractus vellerosus. The sequence continues at coordinate 21,014 of PVKH010006183.1, forward strand.
TGTTCCAGGGTTTTTCTTTTTTTTTTTTTTTTTAAAGATTTATTTATTTTATTACATATCTCCCCTTCCCCCCCGCTGCGGCGACACCGAGACTGGTCACTGCGCAGGCGCGGCTTTCCCCGCTTGTGGGCAGCTTCTGCTTCCATTCATGGCCGGCTTTCAGTTCGCGGGTGGCTGGCTGAGCTCAATTAGCGGGCGAGCTGCCCTGCCCGTGGCAGCTTTGCCCTGTCCGTGGCAGCTTTTTGCCCTGCCCACAGGGGCTCTGGCCCGCCCATGGCGGCTTGCCATTC
>PVKH010006184.1:0-21314 GCA_004027955.1 Chaetophractus vellerosus
CCTATGGCAAACTAAAATAGTTGTGTTTTGATGGAAATTTACAGTCTTTAAGGTTGCAAAGCAATTAATAAATGCTTAAATAATTTAAAAAAGAGAAGCTGAGACGTAATGAACTAAATGGGTGAACTTAAGAAGTTGGCAAAAGATTAATAAACATACAGAATGTAGAAATAAAGATATAAAAAAGATGAGCAAAAATTATTGAACCATTAAGCAAAGATACAATAGAAAATATCAACAATATCAAAAATTTGTTTTTATAATGCTTAGTAGGATGAACCAAGTTCTGAAAACATTTATGAAAAAAGAGAAAGGCAGGACATAGATAAGTGATATGCATGCAAAAGAAAACTACGTAAATTGCAAAGATATTAAAAAGAGAATAGAAAAGACATTAAGGAGACATAGCCACCTTCATGCCAATAAATTTGAAAACTTAAACAAAAATGGAAAATTCCTAGCAAAAACATAACTTCAAAAAGTGACACGAAGATAAAAACGTGCCTGAAGAGTCCTCTTCTACAGACCTCCATTTTCAAAGCAATGCACTTTAAATCACAATGAACTATTCTTTTACCCCTAGGAATGTAGCAATATTTAAATGTATAGTAATAAAAGTATAAGATAGAGTTTGGGCAACAGAAGAGTTTGTTGAGATTGGAAGTGTAAATTTGAGTAGTCACTTTGAAAAAAATAATGGAACTATACGGTAACTTTGAAGATATCAAAACTAGCAGTAGCATTCCTAAGTACAAATATCCTGAAGAAACTCTGGCACGTATGTACCAGGAGATGTAAGCAAGAATGCTTTTAGCAGCATTGTTTGTAAAAAATAAATGATTGGAAATGTTTTGAATGTCCACTGACAAGGGGATAGATAAATTGTGATATATTGTACAATGCAAATCTATGCAGCCATGAAAACTAATAAACCCTGATTGAACCCATCTACTCTGATGGCTCTGGAAAAATGCAATGTTGAGCCATGAAAACAAGGCATAGAAGAATAGATACACTATGATTTCATCTCTACAAATGTCAAGAACAGGTAAAACTAAACAGTATGTCATTTAGAGATAGTTTTGTATGTAAGTGCTAAATTTAATAAATAAAGAAAACAGATTAATGAAGAGCCCAAAATTTATGATAGTGGTCAACTCTAGGAAATAGGGAGAGGGGTAATTTGGGGGAGGATCACAATGAAGATGTCATTAATGATGCCTTTTTTTTTTTAAGTTGGGTGTAATGGGGTTTATTTCATTACTGATCTTTCCATAGTACATGTACATGATGTATGCTTTTTGTATGTAGGGTATGTTTTATAATAAATGTTTTAAATTATATTAACATTTCATCAAGTGCTTCATTCTTACAACTTGAAATTGAGTTTTGCTAATTTTCCAGTGTGACTTTAGATTTATATTATCCACGTTGCTGTCATGGATAGAAAATGTGAACAAATGAGACTCCTGACAATTGCTAAATTAAAACACACTCAGAAAATGCCTTAAAATAAATGTGAATGGTATAAGTAAAGCTTTTAAAATTTAACCTTTACTTGATAAGTAATTTTTGTTCTGTATGCAATCGTTGCTGGACTAGTTTAACAAAATCACTTTTGACAAAATCCAATTTTCTGTCATTTGAAAAAAGGAACTGGGATTGGGGATAGTAAGAAATATTTAGTACAGTCGATTATGCAAATATATTCTTATTTCGAAGTCTCTGTCTCTGGAGGGTAGCAACTGTGTATTATTTACTGATGAATTTTCAGTATCTTGCACAGTATTTCCTATTTCAATTATCTTTAATGTTTCAGACAAATCTGGTGAAACTTCTTTTGATGCATCAGGCAAACCCAAATCTTCTGAACTGCAATGAAGAGAAGCCGTCAGGTAGGTTATGAGCATCTTGGGACCATTGGGAAGTTACTGTTTCTTTCCTGTCATACTGAAGTTTTTCATCTATCATAATTGGAGCTACAAAGTGAGGCAGACTGTCCTGCGAAGCTATGTGAAAATCACCCCAGTTCAAGTACAATTCATAAATTTATATGAATTATATATTAGAAGAGGCTGTTAAAGAGCAGTTAAGTTTATAGGGTACTGTTATAATTCATTGCATTTTGGTTTCATGCCTTGAACTTCCAGGGAAACAGTTCCTTCAATATCACTGACTTTAAAGTGTATTTTTTACTGTTATTTAACTACTTTTTCATCATACAAAATGTGCTAATTCATTAGGGTATTTTTAAACAATAATAGTAATTTTTCCACCCAGATTTTTTTATAAGAAATATATGGATACTATCCTTTTCAAACTAATTTAAAACTGAAAATCCTGACTTAATGTTTTTTATCTTTAATAAATACCTTTTTGAAGAATTCTAGATTTCCTTTTAGCACTTTTCTGTTATCAATTCATATAATTATTTTCTAAATGGATGCCCCATTAATTTTCCAGCTTTCAAAACTTAACAACAAAGTTTCTACTCAAGTTTTTTGGTGTATCAAAAATTTAAAATTTCTTAATAGTAAAAGGGAGTGATCTTGTTTAAGGTAAAAAATGGAAAAATTCTAAAAGTAGCAATTGATCTGAATAACTAGACAAATCTGTTTTTCTTATTGTTATATCGCTAGTAAACTAAAAACACTTAATGCCTGCGATTTCTTCTTTTAATTTCCTTCCAGGAGTATGATTATCTGATAAACGTTTTGCTAAATCAGGACAGGAAATTTGCTCAATTTCATATTTTATTTGTTTTATGCATAATTGATTCATGTTTTTAATATGTCCTCTCCACTGAAATATACTGAAGCATTATGACATAAACCTTAAAATTGCTTAATAGCTCCAAAATTTAGACTCAGACTCATCCTAGTGATAGATGAGTCATCTTAATATTAACTATAAAAGTATGCCTAATGGGAAATATTAAATAGCAAATAAAAATTTGCAGCTTTTTTCTATCTTTTAAAAAATGTATTTATCCTGAAGTATAAGTCACATCCTGTGTTAAATGTAGTCAAGCTTTAACAGGGTATCACATTTTTCAAGTTCCTATCCATGGCGTTATTCTCAGACAAGGGAAGATATGATTGACTCTTGACCACATGGACTGCCATCTGTCACACTTTAACGTTTTAGGATCTGTTGTCCTTTGCTAAAACTGACATCCAAGGCAATGGCAATTGACACTCCTAGAGCCCTAGTGAATGAATAATCTTCTGATCTAGATTCAGCCCTGGTCTCCTTAGACAATTTTGTCCATTTTGGTCATGCAATGTTTACCATGAATATTACGCTTTTTCCTTGCTGTATTTTCAGTAAGAGCCACAGTGCTGGGCCCAGTGTAGCCTCTCAATAAATACTGCTGATTGAATGAAACTATGTTTCTCACATACATGGGGCAAAGAGCCATGATGAGGTTTCACGTAAATGCAGGATATACCAGCTTCTTCTTGATCAGCAAGAAGAATGAACCAGATAAAATAGTGCACAGAAGAATAGTAAACCAGACACTCATATTATTACCGAGCAAATGAAAAACAACATAAGTACTATATTATATTCTCATTTTTTGTGTTTCTTTGTTAAATTTGTAATATACACGTACAAATTAGTTGGGGGAAACAAGCAGATTGAAGTATAGCTGTTAGGTGGGACAGAACCCAGATCTCCCAAAGTGAGGAAACTGAGCTTTCTCCTCCTTTAACCTGAGGCAAATAATGATAAAATGAAAAATTCGTTGCATAAATATCTTTTGGGGGTAGCTGAATTAATTAACTGAACCCATAAAGACATATAACTCAATGTGTAAACATAGATGGTCATTGAATTTAGTCATGAGTATTGCAAAGGAGCAGTCGCCTCCATTATGTTCTTAGATGTTATAAATGTGAAAATCAATTTTCAGTTTCAATTGTTATTAAATATATAGTTAATTGATGCATATCTATAATATTCCTACTTAAATATGTTCATATACCAATGTATACATATAATCTCTTAGGAAATATAGGTATTGATGTTGCTGATTGAGAAAAAAGATCAGAGAAAGAAGCTAGAACCACTGTTTTAATAACATTCTGAGAATATTTATTTGTATATCTGGCCATTTAGTAAAATGTCTCTAGAATGCCTGCTACATGTTTTATATTAATGTAGTCTTTGGGAAAGTATAACTATTCTCATTTTGATTCATATTCACCAAGATGCAGGAAGAGTTTCAACTGAGAATGAAATGAAATTCATTCCTTCAAGCTTAGCTTTTCAATGGGTTTTCATTTTATTCATCTTCAATGAATATTTTTATATTTTTTATTTCGTTTTTAATTAAATGTGTCACTGAGTTAAAACAAGATAGTCTTTTAAAATGTCAGTACTGCAATATTATTTCTACCATAAACTTTCAATGTTTTTCATTTTGCTCCATGCCTGATAAATTTCAGCATTTTAAGCATATCAAACTTATTGAAAGTAAATAGTTTTCTGTGCTCTCGCCATCTACTTTTTCTGATTTTCTTGTTTCCTTTAGATATTGCTGCATCTGAGTTTATTGAAGAAATGCTGCTGAAAGCTGAAATTGCCTGGGAGGAAAAAATGAAAGAGCCTTTATCTGGTGCTACTTTAGGACAAGAGGAGCCATATGAAGAGATCATTCATGATCTTCCAGCACTTTCCAGTAAGCTGTAAGTGTCTTCCTTTAGAATGATAAAATAAAGTCATGGAACCTTACTGATTGAAAAGTCAATTATTCTCATTTCCCATCCTCTCTAGTTATGAATCATTTTACAGTCAATATTGTCTCTCTCTCAACTAAGTTAGAAAATTGAATCTACCTATCAACATATTTACCAAAAAATTCTTGATGACAGTGATGAATTAGCATAATTTTAAGAAAATCCCCTGATTTATTAAACATTACTATTTCAATTGTTAGGTCAATTTCAGTTGCCATGAGACCAGAGACGACATTTGAAATACACTCCAAGATTTTAGCTAAACTGATTTGTGAGGTTTCCAGCAATTATCATAGTCGCTAAATTTGCTAAAATAGGAAATACAAATATACAATTTGTTCTCCTTAAAGTATAAAACTAATGATTTCTTATTGTCTAAAATATCTCCTAATAAAATAATTTTCCTGGTGCTTAAAATTGTCAAATACTGGGATTGAACAGTGCAATCTCTTCATCGTCTGAAATAAGTGATACAGAGTGTCAATGGTGGGCGACTAATGATACCTAACATTTCAATTAATGTTAAATTTATTGAGGAAGAAATATTCACTTAGCATATAAAATAATGATTACTCTTCCAGAGCCTCTTTTGCCATGATATATTTATACACATATTGTTTGTATATACAACATATATATGATCATGCATATAACTTAGATACACATACTTAGTAATTCATTTAAAATTAATTATTTAGATCCTACTGATGTTGATGCCTGGGATATATAACAAAACAGACCACAAACATACTGAGGTGGGGATGGACAATGACTATCTAAATAAAGAAAGAATATTGCAAATAGTTCTGGGACCTAGTTTTAAAGTCCTTCATATCATTTCAAAGGCTTTTTAAAGTACACCATCTTACTTCTTTAATAGTAATTCAGTAAAGAAATTACAGATCCTGACAATAATATAATAAAAATGATTATGCCTATAAAATTGTTGCCACAGTCACCAAACATCCGATAGAATATTACCTCCAAAATTTTTCTTTTTCAGTATACCTGAGGAAGACAAACAGAAACATGTACCACTTTAAAAGAAATTATCAGTGTGATATAAATGTCCATTTTAAAGCATAGAACTATCCAAGGTCAGAATGAGCAAAATGCAAATATATGAAAATCTGGAGATTTAATACAGCCCATCTAAAAGCACTCTATATATTTACATATCATATATCTCTTTGCATGTTTCTTCAGAGGTCATACCATGGTTACTGGACAGAGGTTTTGACTTACGTTCACAATATTTCAGTTTGAATAGTTGGAGACTTCCATTTTTAATAATGGATAAGGTAGGCAGAAGATCAATAAGGAAATGGAAGATGAACAACACTATTAACGATGAGACTTAACATATATATATATATGATTCTGTCCAACAACATGAGAACACATTCTCTTCAAGTGCACATGGAACGTCCTCCAGAATAGACCATATAGTAGGCTATAAAATAAACCTCAATAAGTTTAAAATAATTGAAAACACAGAAAGTGTGCTGATGACAATAAAATGAAATTTGAAATCAATAACAAAAGGAAATCTGGGGCCCAGAATAGCCAAAAAATAATCACAAAAAATGAAAACAAAGCTAGAGAACTTACAATTCCCAATTTCAAATTTTACTACAAAGTTACACTGAGACACTGTGAAACTGGCATAAGGATAGCAATATAGATCAATGGAATAGAATTGACAGTTGAGAAATAAATTCTTACATTTATCATCAACTGATTTTTGACAAGGGTGCCAAGACAATTTGAAGGAGAAATAATAGTCTTTTCAACAAATGTTGCTGTGATAACAGGATATCTACATACAGAAGAATGAAGTTGCACTCCTACTTTATCACATATATAAAAATTAACTCAAAATAAATCAAAGACATAAATATAATAGTTAAAACTATGAAATTCTTATATGAAAGCATAGGTATAAATCTTTATGTATGAGGGTTCTCTAGAGAAATAGAACTGACAGAATATTATATTTATATGTTATACAATATTTACATATTTTATATGTAAATAATAAAAGACTTATAGGAATTTGCTCATGTGACCATGGGGATTGGCAAGTCCAAATTCCGTAGGGTAGGCCTCAAGTTGGAAACTCGAAGGTGATATTCAATTCCCAGGGAGAATCTGGTTAGCTGAAGTAGAGATTAAAATTCTTCCTTCTGACTTCTGAAATCCTCAGTTCTGGGCTTAAGGCGACCTTCTGGAGGAAACAGAGGAGCTAAGCCCAGAGAGAAACGGAGCCCCAGGAAGAGAGGAACCCAAGAAGCCTGAACCCTGGCAAATGTCGGCAGCTGTCATGCTCCAACATGTGGCAACAGACTTTGATAAAGGAAGACACTTATGATTTATGGCCTGGTAACTGTAAATTTCTACCCCAAATAAATATCCTTTAGAAAGACCAACAGATTTCTAGTATTTTGCATCAGCACCCCTTTGCCTGACTAATACACACTTTGACAAAGAAATCTGCAGTGGGACCTTGAGGAAGTTTCTTAATCACTCTGAATTTGTTTCTTGTCTCTAAATGAAGATTATGTCTCCTACTGGGTTCATTTGAGGAACCCTGAATAAATACCACTCACTCAATTCTGAGCAACCTGAGCAATAATCAAACATGACAGTGGAGGCCACGTCACACAGATCACTGTTCTACGTTGGAGGGCATATCTAAATATGGGAGTTGAAAGGGTTTGTAAATAAGCCTTATTATTAGGCACTTTTACCTACTTTGTCTAAGAAGGCACTTATGGACCAGGCAGTCTCCCAAATGTGGAGCTGCCCTGGCAAGGCTCACAGCAGGAAAGAGGAAGAAAATGTTCTTTCTCTGTAGTTTGCTCCAAGAAAAAGAAGACAGGTCCTAAGAAGACACCTTCCCATCAGAGAAGTTGCTCCACTTTCCAGATGTAGACAGAGGCCAAGAATTAGCATGACTTGATTTTCCTTTCCAAGAAATAGAAGTGTTGTTTCCAACTAACATTTCACAAGGCTGTTTTGATGAATAAGTGAGTTCTATGGGGAAAATCCTAATTTCAGAGCCCGTCCCTGAATCACAGGCACTCAAAAACACATATAAGTCCACTTTAGATAATTCAAAAGGCAGTGTTTAAAAGCACTAATCTCTAATACTAAAATGTATTCATTATTGGATTTGAGTTTTTAATTGTTCTGTAAAGGTGTTTCATTTTCATGTCAGACACTCTGTTAAGAACTTTAATGAGCTATCTTATTTTATCTTCACAGCCTCATTAAGTTTCTCTGCTTTTTTTTCAAGATCAAAGAACTCGGAAATGATAGATTGAGACCCCACAACTTTAATCACTGTACCACACTATCCCCCTTCTAATTTTCCAGGTGAAAAAACTAGCAAACAAACAAACAAAACATGGCATCACATTTATATGGGAGAAAAAAAGAAGAAAGCTTTAAAGTTAGTGTCAGGTCAGGTAGTGGTTAATCATTAGGATACATTCCAAGTGGCCTGAAATTAATGATGAGAATAATTTGGCTTTGTTCTTTACATTATTATATTATGTATATCATTGGAACGAGAAGAGTAATTCAAATATTGGAAGAATTTTACTTTTCAACTGTTGATATTAAAGTAAAACCCAGTATGGTACACTATGCTTTTAGGATTATATTATAGGCTTCTAAGTAAACAGAATTAAACCTTGAGATAAAACCATTTTATAGTGTTACTTTTATAGATATTAATTTGTGTCCATAGTTTTGTTTTTTGTTTGGCTATTTTTGTTGTTTCATTTATAAATAATGTACAGTCTATCTGTTTCTTAGGCTTTTTATGTTATTGACTGAACAACACTTTCTAAGCAGATTAATAACTTTATTCTATACAATTAAAGATAGGGTTTAATGGCATACTTCTCATTGATTTCTAAGCAAAGCTTTGAAATTTTGAAATAAGTTTTATGTTGAAATTTTTCCTGTTTTTTCTTTGTAGTCTACTGAAATTAGCACTATAATTTCCAACTATATAACTGAAAATTAAATCAAAGAACAACTCAATAACAATTTCAAGATTTTTTAAAAACTCTGAAAAATGGCAAGGGCCTTGGCTAGTTTAAAGCTTACAACTGAAGCACATTTGTGAATTCATGGCCGTGATGCATTTTTTTTCTGGTTACTTTCATTACCTCTAGAGTGTTATGTTATAAATGTGAACCAGAAGCAAATATATATATCATGAACTAACAAATAAGAATGGCTTATGTTTTAATGCAGAAAAATTAAATTTCTGTAATCAGCTATTTCAGATCCTGTTTTTAGTGTGTGAAGGAAAAATTTGGACACTTAAGGATTCTTCAATAAACAAACATTATAAAGGACAAAACTTCCTCTAAACCTGATAAATGTGTGTACTGTTGAGCAAAAACAATGCTTGTTGATTTAGTGTATTTAGTATTACAGTGGCAATTAGACAAATTTACTAGAAAATGTTGAGAAATTTTCAACATACCTGTAATGGTTTCAGAGTTTTATTTAATTATGAATTCCAAAAATATAAATTGGATTATTCTTGTAAACTAATCTGTTCATCTGGGTGTGATTAAGTTATGATAAGGGCATTAACTGGGCCACGTCAGGAGGGTGTTGGGCCCCGCCCCTCGGTGGGTGTGGTCTCAAGTATAAAGGCTAGGCAGCAGATCTGAGTTGTAGAGATTTAGAGAAGCAGATTGGAGAAGCAGTTCTGATGTTGGAGTGAGCCGTTCGCCCGATAGTCTACAGCTGCCTTGTGGAGAGACGCAACGCATAGAGAACCTTATGGTCTACAGCTGAACTTGTGGAAGAAGCAGAAGCTAAGCCCGGAGAGAAATGCAGCCCCGGGAACAGAGGAACCCAGAAGCCTGAACCCTGGAGAGGTCGGCAGCCATCTTGCTCCAACACGTGGACTTTGGTAGGAGAAGAAACTTATGCTTTGTGGCCTGGTAACTGTAAGCATCTACCCCAAATAAATACCCTTTATAAAGACCGACCAATCTTTGGTGTATTTCAAAAGGCACACCTGTGGCTGACCGAAACAATACCTTTCTTTGATGAAGAACATTTATGAACTAAATCAGAGAAGTAACATGACTAATAGGAAATATAAATGTATTTCTTTTTTAAAAAAAGGTCTTTTACATCATTCAAAAACCAGCTTTCTGCAATAACCAGCTGTTTGACAGGTGGTGGGTTAGATCTGGTGTTTGGAAAAGGTTTGAATCTTCTGTCTTTCCCCTTATCTCAGCATTGCTTCACATTTCCCAAACTCTTCCTTTCTATCTGTTCCTCTTCATTAAAGTGAATAAATGTTGTTTTGCAAAAAATCCAAGTTTCATTCATTTAAACCAAGTGCATACTTGAATGGTTGGCTACCCTGCATTCTAAACATATAACCTGGTCTTCTAGGTACTTCTATAATTTTCTCAGATTTAGGGAATGACAGAGATATTAAAACACACCTAAACAAAAAAAGAGGAAGAAGAACAAAAAGTAAATTGGGTTACATATATGAGTGGCTCTTCCCCATTCTAGTCTGGGGCAGCTTATTCTTCCTCTGATTTCATCATTTTCCCAAAAAAGAATAATTCACATCCACTCAGATGAAAAGCATAGAATGAAAAAGAATTTGAATGGTCATTCCTCATAACTTTCTCCTGAAAGGAAGGACCTTTTACAATGTCCTTGAAAGGTGAATTTTCAACATATGTTTACTGGCTCTTTAGCAATAGAAGTTCACGGGCCTATCTTTTTTTTTTTTTTTTTTTTTTTTTACAGAAAGCTCAAGTCCTTGCTCTTTAAAGTATGATCCATAGATTAGCAACATCTTCATCACTTGGGAGCTCTTAAGAAATACAGAATCTCAGGCCCCACCCCAGACCTGCTAAATCAGAATCTGCTTTGTAACAAGATTGAGGGCTTCATGTGCACATAAAATCTGCAGTACTTGTTCCTAAATGACATCATGTTCTCTCTCTGTTAAATTGAATATGCTTTTTTGGCAATCTAGCATTGGCATCTCGGAGCAACACCGCCATGGGGACTGAAATTCAGAAGCAAGGAAACAGTCCGTGAAAAAACCAATGAAAGAAAGACAAGGCTCAACTTTCAAATAAAATGTATGACTTGACATGGCACTGTGACAGGAATTTGGGCATAAGGCGATAAGGACAGGAATTCTGGTCTAATTAAAAACTTCCTAGAATTATAACTTAGGAAACTATTACTTGAGAGGAATACATTCTTTGATGTTTTTCCTCTCACAGTAATAAGAAGCAATATCTGAGAAGGGAGAAGGACATAAATACAGGTCTATTTTGACTTTTAGAGGTGGCAAACATATAGTAAGGTGCAACACCCTCAAATCTACATACTGATGAGAGTGTCAAGACAAAGTCTCAGCCATTGGAGAGGATATAGATTACAAGGGGATACAAGGGGATTGAGATTTAGGAAGAGGTTGAGGTTGGGTAGAGGATAAGGGAGATAATAAAGGAAATTGTATTCTTCAAAATTTCTACTTGGTTTCTGTTTTTCCCTCAATGATTCTTTCCTTTCTCATGTTTTATCTCTAGCCCTCATTCTGATGACTTTACCATATACTATGTCATCTTTCTTCATAAATTTTTTTATTTTAGGAAGTGCCAAGGAATGAACCCAGGACCTCATTCTGGGAAGCAGGAGCTCAACCACTGAGCTACATCCGCTCCCCAGTGAGAGTTGGTTTTCTTTTTTTCATTTGTTTGTGTGCTTTTAGCTGGTCCTGGGACTGAACCCAGGACCTCATACATGGGAAGCAGGCGCGCAACCACTTGAGCTACATTATTTTATTTGATAAAGAAGCTTTCTATTATTTTTATTCTCAAGCTGATGTTTCTTTTATATTTTACAAAATATATTTTGCTAAAATTTTAAGAATTGAATGGTTTGCTTTTCTATTATCTCAGCATACAAGGTCAAATTTACTTTCTACTATCAACTCATACTTATTGTTCTGTGAGCTTTTTATGCAGTAAACCGTGGTATAGCCTGGATAAGAATGTCACTTCCATTATGCCTATATTTGGTTTAACATTTAAGGAATAGGAAATTCCTATATTTTGGGGTTATCACATATTCCATGTTTTCTAAGATTTCTTTTCTCTCAATAACATTATTAAGGTCTATACTTGCTGCCTGGCCTTCAAGTTCATCTCTTAAAAATAACCAGGTTAGACTTAACTCCAAAGGTCCTTTCAACTGTAATGCTCTGTATGGATAAAGCTGCCTTTATCTTAAATCCCCAGCAACAATTTCCATACTTGACTGCTGTTTCCCACTTCATTCTTTGTTTCCTTCTGACGGGGTGCCTTCTCTTTGTGTTCTCTTTTCTGTCCTTGGATGTGTCCCTGTGCTTCGTTTATTGTTACTGCTTCTAATGAAACAGGAACTGCTGTGTATGCTCTTTGGTGTATGAACATGGAAATGCTCTCCTAGGGTTTTTAATTGCTGAGAAGTTTTGATATGTGCTAAATTGTGTTCCTAATATCCCATTTCATGGAGCCCTTGAGATAGAATTCCCAGAAATGCCACATAATGCCTAAATTAAGTAATTCACTCAAAAATTGTGGATTTTCTTTTTGATAACAATAAGAACTGATTTTAGTTGTGCAATTACTAGGTGGCAGGCCTTGTGATAATTTCATTTAATCCTCAAAGCAACACCTTGAAGTACTTTCTATCACCTCTATTTGTACACACTTGTCTAAGGCTCAGAATTTAAGTAGCTTAACTCAGGTCACACACCTAATCCATGAAGAGGTCATTTTTATTTCTTATTCTAAAACTACTAAAGAGGAAATTGATCATCTGGGTTCAGACAGCTTTTGTGAATTTGACGGCTGTTCCCTTCTAGTCAGTTTAGGACTCAAGTATGATAACTTGCGAAGACAGTCTGAGTCATCAGGAAAAAATTTCTCTGCCATAGAAATGATGAACAATAAGGTTACCATGCAATACCAACTGCAACCAAGCTGCTTTTCAGCTGGAGCTGCAAGTCAAAATGGAGCAACACGGAACTATTATTTTCTGTCTAACAGGCAAACCATCCAGCCCTGTGCTCTTGCTCATTCTGAATGTCTAACCTCACTCCCAGAGTATTACCCATGTAGTAGTATGATGTGGTGAACATGGATGTAGACTCGATAAGTACATTGTCCTAATTCAGATCCCAGTTGTGCCATTTATTGGCTCTCTGACTTTGGGCAATTTAGTCAAACCCTCAGTGATATTTTTCCTCAAAGGTAAAATAACGGTTATGATGATAATAATAATGCCTATCTTGGGTTGTATTTGATGACTGAGTTGATATTTGTAAAGCACTTAGAACAGTATCTGTTTTAGTTTGCCAAATGACTGCCAATGTTAAGTATCAGAAATGTGTTGGCTTTTATAATGGAGATTTATTTCGGATAAAAGCTTGTAGTTCCAAGAATGTGAAATGTCCAAATCAATGCACCATCGGAGATTCTTTCTCATCAAAGTCAGCTGCTGTTGATCCTGTTGTCCAGCCATGTGGCGAAGCAAGATGGTGGTCCATCTCTTCCTAGGTCTCTGTTTTCCCCTCTAGAATCTACCGTCCCCTCGAGCTTGGCTGTGTGCAACAGGCTTGTTTCTTTTCGGGCCTTCTATGTTAGTCTTGGCTACTCCGCTTTCTTCTGGAGTTCAGCTGTAAGCTGTCCATCATATGGCTCATCTTTCCCTGGGCCTCAGCTCTTTGAGCCTTTCAGGGGTTTCTCCCCTTGCAGTTCAGCTGTGGGAGAAGCCGGAGTCCTTTCTCTCACATTGCAGGATCAAATATGGTGGCTCCCTTTTTCAGTCTGTGTGTCGCTCTCTGTGTCTCCGTTTTTATCAAATCCAGCAAGATGGCAGAGACTCAACCTGAGTCTTGCCTCACTGATGTCCAGTCAAAAGGGTCTCATACCTACACAAATAGATTGGCTCTCTTTTTGGGATTTATAAAGAACTTCAAACTGTCACAGTATCTAGCTTATTTTAAATGCTATAAAAGTACTTGAAAAAGTTGTGTTTTTTTTTAAATGGTGTTTTTCAATCATGTGTGAAATTTCAGCAAAATCATCTAAAGAATAAAGGCCTTCTGGCCATAAACTAAAACCAAAATAGAATTAAGTCTTAAGCTTGGTGCTTTTAAACTGATAATAACCATAAGGAGAAAATCTTATTTTGTAAGCAATTGTAAAGAAAATCCAATCTCAGTAAAGAACAGTTTGGTTGGGTGAATCTTTTGATTAGGATGCTAAGGCTTCTGAGTCATCTGGCACTTGGGATGGAGAAAAGACAATAATGCTGTGTAGGGGGACAGAAGAATGGGAGGAGGCAAAACTGAGGAGCCCTGGGGGCCACCTAAAGCAGAAGGGTCCTGGTGGAACAGATCCCATGGTGACTCACCCAAGTTAGTAAGAAGAAAGACCTTGTCAAGATTTTCAAGTGTAACAATATGAATTACGCGATATGCACCTGGCCTTGACCTCAGGAAACCACGAAACTGACAATATTCTTAGAGTGATTGGATTTTGTGGCAGGTCTTGCAGGTGCCACATTTTATGAGACAGGCTCAACTTGCATAATTAAGAAGATAGTCAACTTGTGACTGCATAAGGATTTCTTCTAAGGCTTCAGTTGCTCAATTGAAAATTAATACTATTTGCATATCCAAAGCAATTTCATTTAATCATTTCTTTGGACCTTTATTTCTATTCCATGACTTAGCCTGGATAGAGTTATCCACATTTTATTTATGGGAAACGGAAGCCCAGAGTTGTGGCTGATTAAGGGAGTGGCAAGTGGCAGCTGCAATTAACATCCGAATCTTTGTATTCCTTCTTCATGATCTTGAACCTAAGACAGGAACAGGCTCAAGAAGATGGACTGGGTATCTCCCTAGCTTCATGGTAAGCACAGCCTTGCCATGCAGATTAAAAAACAAAAACAAACCAATAACCTCCATATACCTAAATACTACACTTGAGCACATTTGTTATGGAAATGTCTCTCTGTAGTTTAAACAAGGATGCTTAGATAAGCAGTACTGAAACCTGTATTTTTACTCTAAGACCCTTAAGTACAAATGTGCTGCAACCGTTGATTTTCTTGCTCCTGTTTAACACTGGCTTCTCTTATTACTCCTGCGAGGCAGTCATTCTTACAAATTTACTACTGACCCCGAATGCCATGCTCATTTTCAAAATTAGCACAGTTTCAGTCACCAGTTTGCAGTAAAATAGCATCAGCTGAGATAAAGTGTGACTAGCTCCTCAGACCTACAGTCTCAAGAGTCATCTGGAAGCTTTTGTGCTGTTGTGATAGTTGTAAAGGAAACTGTCCCTGGCTGTGAGCAGTCTTTGGATCTTATTAGCATGTTGTCCAGAGGGATTTGTGCAAATGAGCACTGAGATAAAAACATACAAAATGCTTCCATTGTAGCTCTTGTGTTTATATATTGAGTTTCATTATTACTCTTTAGTAAATGAGTTTTGGGGGATCAGAAGCATTAATAATTTTAAATTCACTTCATTTATGATAGAAATAATATGTAAGACCATTTCAAAATTGTTGACACTTATCATTAAAAAAGGAAACCATGTCTTGTTTAGAGACTTTTCCTCCTTAGAGCAAGAATGGTATTTGGAGTGAAATCTCATTATCTCAACTTCATTTAAGGAATGCAATTTTAATCACACCTCAGATCTTTGATGATTAGCTTAAAGCATCATACTTTGTGATTGGGCCTTAGGGTACTCAACAAGTCCATTGTTGATTATATCTTTGCCCAACTGGTTCTGCCTTAGGTTAATACAAGAAAAAAAGGATTAAACATTTCTAATTGCAGACTGTTCTCAAAGTTTCTCTTTTGGTTTTGTTTTCATGTAATAAACTTTATTTTTAAAAAAGTTTTAGATTACAGAAAAGTTTCATTGAAAGTATAAGAGATTCCCATACACCCTACCCCCTCCCCTCTCACGTTTTCCCTTATTAATAACATCTCACATTAGTGTGGTACATTTGTTATAAATGGTGAACCAATATTGAAGCATTGGTACTAACCATGTTCTACAGTTTACATTATGGTTTATACTTTGCACCGTAGTTTTATAGGTTTTGATAAAATGTATAATGGCCTGTATCTGTCATTGCAATATCATGCAGAACAATTCCAATGCCATAAAAATGCCCTGTGTTCCACCTATTCTTCCCTCCACCTCCCCTCAGAACCTCTGGTAACCACTATCTTTATACCCAAACCCTCAAGACTGAGGAATGAACAAACGTAAGGGGAGAATGCAACCGTGGTCCAAAGTAGATTTATTTTTATTGTAGTATTGGAGAACTTATAACATTGCTATCAGAGATTCTCCCGAATCCATTAGTATTAGTCTGAGGTGGTAAATCTTGACAGAACAAGAGACAATTAAGCAAATACAAAACTTCTTTGTCAGAGAGGCAGGAATTGGCATGAGATCTGAACCCCAAAGGAAAGGCAGGTGATGCACTGGCTCCTTCCTGTATAAAACACTGAGAACGGAGACATTGGATTTAGTGCACATTTAGTCTCCATACTTTCCCCTGAGCACATTACTGGGCCTTACTAGCAGCTGCGATCACCACTGCACTGATTAGAGGAATCCAATTTCCTGTAAAGGTTTGAGAAATTCCTGGACCCAGTGCTGATTATTTTTAGCTTATCCCAGGGCTCTCAGATGATGTGAAATAGGACATTTTCTAGTCACTTCTCCATTAAGGGGCCCTTTTTAATTCCTCAGTGTAGAGCTGAGACTGTAGGATCTCAACCCAGACTCTGTGAAATGGGGAGTCCACTAGGGGTGAACTGAGGCAAGTGGAAGCCCTTCAAATGATACTATTTTAAACTGTATTCAGCAGCTTTCAGTGACAAAGTTGAACACAGCTTGGGAGAAAGTACAGGAGTAAGCGTGCTAGAGGCTGTGCTTAGGTTTTGTGGTCTAAGTCTTTGTATTAGTTCTGGCACCACACTCGAAATGCCTTTCAACAAAGCAAAAGCCCTATAGTTGCTAGGAACCCTCAAGCAAACAAAGCTCTGCACTTACTTGAATCTATTTGGCCAAACAAGAGCACTGTTTAATTTGATCCAATTTCCTTGGAAAGCAGGTTCAAACACTTCCTTTGCCATGTGTGGCAATCATGCTAGTTACTTGCACATCATTCCATTTCCCTTTTACCTTACTAATAGAGCCACAATTTTGTTCAGTATAGGAAAGTTCCTGGTTAGACATATCCAGCTGCCTGAATTCCTTTAAAGCAGGGATTGGCCATATGACACTGTCCTGTCCACTGAAATATAAGTGGAAGTCTGCTGGGTATAAGGTTGCCAACTAAAGTACAGGGCACCTAGTTAAATTGGAATTTAAAAATGACTAATTTTTTTAGGGAAAGCATGCCCCAAATATTGTATTTTTATTTGCTAAATCTAAAACTCTAACTGGGTAGGGGTTCTAGGAAAGCTAGTGTTCTCTTGATTAGAAGGGACAGATTCATCTGGAAAGCGCTTTTGTTTTGTGTCCTTGCATTAGTTTCCTGCCTGGTACATAAATGTGTTGCCCAGAGGTGCAGAAGCTATCTTGTAACCAAAGAATACAAGTCACACGCTAAGAAAAACAGAATAGGAAGCTAGAAAAGGTCAAGGTGCTTGAAGAGCTCCTTGAGCACCTTATCATCCGTGGGCTGCATATCACTGGATTTCTTATTAGAGAGCTAAATCCCGATTTCATTAAGATACTTTAGTTAGTATCATGCAACCTAATGCCAAACTGGTACTATAAATGCTATGCCTGAGCTTGTCCTTGGGGTGTCTTACTCCTTGCCTCAAAGTTTTAGGACTCTTCCTAAGAGAAGTTGTGGTAATGATAATACTGACTCTTCATTTTTGTGTTCTAATGTCCAGTGTGAATTTTTGTGATTTGAATCCTCATTATCAGAAGTGTCTCATAGCTAGAGTAGCCATAGGTCTTGGTTTGGTCCAACCTTAGTTTACTCCTGTTTACCTAGCATAATAATTAATAAAGTCCTCTTTCAGCTTAAAAATGTCCCATTTGGCAACTTAAATCCTACTTCTGTGGACTCAGGGAACTTTTGAAAACTTGTGTAGCTTAACTTCCATTTTTATATGTTAAAGAAAATAATTAATTGTATACTTATTTCAGCACTAATAATTCATATTTGTATACTGCCATTTAGATTACAAAGGCCTTTTGCATATAATACCTCATTCGATATAAATATTTCTTTTGTAATACATTTTATAAGATGCCTATGTTTACTAATCAAACATTATGACAGCATTACTAAAAATCTGCAGACTGTAATTACAAAGTCTTGATAAAGTGCTAATTTATTCTCTAAGAATTTTCATTTAGAAAGGAATTCTGTAGCCCATTAGAGTAGAGAGAAGTTTCATACAATAGAGGGACTGGATGAGACCTCGAGGATTGTTTAATCTGATTAACAATGTTTCAACCATTTACAGTATCCCTCAAATTATGATGGACATCTAGTTGGCTTCCCAAATTTAATTGAGATATGGACTCACTTAAGGTGAAGTTAGAGGGAGAGACAGTCATTTCCCATTTGTTTTTTCTATCTCAGAGGGTCCAGAGAAGGGAGCACATACCTTTCAAGACAGTTCATTCTATCTGCCAACACATACCCACATCATTTCCTTCTCTTGTTATATCATGGACAATGTAGATATGTGTGCATGCGTATGTAAGTGTGTGTGTGTTCAGGTACCTGAATAACTTATGTAAGTTTTATTAAATTCTATCAAATTTGCTTACCAAAAATGGCTGGGAAAAAAAAGACTATTAAATGCCTCTTTGATTTAAATGAATGATGATGTTATTGTTTTATGTTAATATCTATTCAGTGAAATAAATGCATATTAGACCCTTCTAGTAAAACTAACACTTGACACTCATAAAATTGTGTAGACCCACGGTACTCGACTTACTTTAATTTAGGGATCTTTCCCCACAAGTGAGCTATTTTTGTTTTATTTCTTTGCAGATATTTGTTGGGAACTGTTAAAATGACTGTAAGATGTCATAAAAACAGTATAATTTCCAATCCATCCATAAATATCACATTGAAATTTTTATTTGTTTTTTTTAGACACAAGTAATGTTTTACTGAAACTTTATAAATTGTAATATTTTTTTCTTTAAGAAAAAACTAAAGTTATTTTTTGGAGCCAAAGATAGCAATTAATTTAAAACCCTCTGTGGCAGTGTGAGATTATTTTATGAATCCCAAAAGAGAAAGATTATGTTTGCAAGCTAATCTATTCTTCTGGGTGCTATATCCTTTGATTGCATTAAATTAAGTTGAAGGACCTTTGATTAGATTACTTGGTTGATATAAACAGACTCACAGGGACAGACAGGGAAAAGGAGCCTGCATATTTGATTCTGCAATGAGAGAAAGAGGATTGCTTACGCACGAAGTTCGCAAGAGGCTGGGCCCACGGAGCAGCTCGAGAGGAGACCATGAGAGCAGATGTAGTTCAAGTGGATGCACACCTGCTTCTCTGCTTCCTATGTATTAGGTCCTGGCTTCAATTCCTGGTACCTGAATACCTGATAGTTTACAGCTGAACTTGAAAAGGGAGCAAACAATGGAGATTGATATAGGAGGCCTGGAAAGAGATAAGCTCTATGCATGATTGCTCAAAGCTGAGCTCCAAGAGGTGGTAGATTCTGGAGGGGAAGGCAGAACCTCTGCAGAGATTGGCAGCTATCTTGCTTCATCATATGGCGACAATGCGAGGATCAACAGTAGCTGACTTTGGTGAGAAAGCACCTCTTATGGTGCCTTGAGTTGGACTTTTCATTGTCTTGGAGCTGTGAGCTTTTACCCAAATAAATATCCTTTATAAAAGTCAACACATTTCTGGTACTTTGCATCGGCTGTCCATTGGCAAACTAAAACACTGTCCAACAACTGTATTATTTTGCATTACTCTTTGGACCATGTCTTATTTTATAAAGGAAGAAAAACCCAATAGCTTAATTGAATTTCCTGTGCTAAATAATTTATGTAGTTATGATTCTAGGATTAAAATTCAGAACTATCCAGCGCTTTACCTAACCATGAAAATAACTGAATCCAATGCCATTTCTTCATATTTGTTTTTATTAATTATTTTCTTTGGTGGTCTAATATAGCTCAATATAGTTAAATTTTATTTGTTCTCTATAATTTTATAAAATGATTTTAGTCATAATGGGCAATAATTATCACCTTTGTTAGTTTTATTTTATTATGCTCCTGTTTCCATTTTCAATAATAAAATTCCAGTAGCTACAGGCACATTTACTCTGCATGAAATGCCTTTTATGTTCATAAGAAATAAGAAAGTTTTAAATAAATCCTGTAGAATTCAGAAATTGGTTGTGATGTGGTATATTCCCATCTCATATTTTTTACTGTAACAGTTATAGCCATCTCTCCTGTATTAATCTAAACTACACTTGGATGATAGCTATTTCATTTTCCTTACATTTATAGAGGCTACCTTTTAGTTTGGTCCAAAAATGGCCTTTTAGTTTTCTTTTAGGAAATATATTATTTCACATGCCTATTTTTTTTCTGTTTTTCACTGATAAATTTCTCTACTAATGATTTTTTCTTGTAGTCAAAATAATACTTTCTCATTGAAGAAAATTTGTAAAGTGCAGAAAAACAAATAGAAGCCTGAAAAAAAGTACTCATTTGTCCAATTTTTGATTTTGAAATGTGTTTTCTTGAATGTTTTATGTTTCTTTTCCTTTATTGAATTGTGTTCTTGCTCTATATACATGATTGCGTTTTATTTTTTTAATTAATCTTATATCATAAATATTTTGCCATGGTGAAGAAACATTTAATGGATCTTAAAATAAATACCAATGATTGGTTAAAAAATTTCCTTTTCTAGAAAAACATATTTTAATACATATTTCTTAAATTCTACAAATGGAGAATAACTGAAAAACTGAATATATAGAAGCTAATTTAGATTCTCTTATGATTAATCACAGTAATTATGGACAAAGTACTTTTCATTTTTAAAAGTGGAATAGCAAAATTGTTCCCTAAAAGTTGAAACATTATCACATCCTAGGAAACCAGGAAGATGCTTTGCATTTTTCTTGTAGAAAACATGAGCATGACTGCTTAAAATGTTGTCATTCATTCTAGATATGAAATTTTTATAAACATTAGACATGTTCCCTTTGTATTTTTTTTCAATTAATAACTATGTAGATTCATTCTTTTTTCTAATACAAATAAAAAAGTCTTATTATTACCTATTTGCATTTGTTATTAGTAATAGATTCTAGGTTATATAGCCTACAATATAATGAGTAAGTAAATTATTTTCAAAGATGCAGATTAAAAAAGCATATAAAGCGAGATTATTTATTAGGGTAGTAGGAGCGAAGGACCTGACATACACTAGATATCACCTAGTCT
>PVKH010006185.1:0-21307 GCA_004027955.1 Chaetophractus vellerosus
CTATTCTACCTATGCTATGTCTTTTCACTCTTTCATCTTTATATCTTTTTTTTTCTGTTATCGTTCTTTCATTCCATCTGTTTTATTTGGTCTCCAATTTTTCTGGTTTGTATTTCTCCCTCTCTCCCTTTTTCTCTGTATACTTTCTCTTTTTTTACTCTTTTCTTTCTCTCTTTTCCATTTTCCTCTCTTCTCACCATTCCAGCATTTTAATTCATTCTATATATATATATATTTTTCTATTCTGTTTCTTATTTCATTGTTTCTATTCCACATTCTTAATCTTATTCTTCTGTGCTTACTCGTGTTAATTTTTCAATTTCATAGGTCTTATACATTTGCTCTCCTACCTTTTAATATTACCATAACTGTTAATTTTTTTTTGTCTTCCTATCTTTTTCATTTTCTCTGGTCCTAATTTTTTTTCTTTCAAAGGAACATAGGCAGACCTCTCACAAAAAAGAGCTGAGTAGGGGCAAGATCCTGCCCGAGTGAGTTGTTTTGGGACTCACAGAGTAGGAGACTTCAAGGTATTGATCTGGAAGGAGCTGTATGAAGATATAAATTCCTTAAGGTGCTGCTGGCTTTATTCTTGGTTACTGTGTTTCCTCTGCCTTAATTTCCCCTTTTTTGTGTGTATACTGATTTTTTATACCAATACTATCTCTTCTCCTTCCCTCATCATTCTATATTCTGCTTTCTGTTACTGTCCTTATATTCCACCTCTGTTTGTTTAGTCCTCAATTTGTCTGGTTTTTATTTCTACCTCGTTGACTATCCTGTATTCTTTCTTTTATTAACTTTTTTTCTTTTGATTTTTCTTTTCTCTTTCCCCTTCTCCTCATAGTACTGGCCTTTTAATTCAGTCTATATATTTTTCTCTTTTTGGTTTCCCAATTCATTTTTGGTACCCCACTTTTTTATTCCTATTACTTTATACTGCATAAATGAGTTAAATATTAATTTTCCAAGGTCTTAAATGGTCCCTCTTCTTACAATTACTATTATTATTACTATTATCCTTTTACTTTTCTTACCTCTTTCACTTTCTCTGGCCCTATTTTTTTTCTTCCAAGGGAACATAGATAACAGCAATGAAATAGAATAAGAAGAACAAAGTGTCAAAGGGAAAATTTAATGAACACACAAAAACATAAATTAAATAAAACCCTGGAGTAAAGAGAGAAGCTAATCAACTGAATAAACCCATCAAGATAAAAAGATGACCAGAGAGCAACAAAACATTACAAACCATAGTATGAAAAAGGAAGACATGCCAAGTCCAATGTACAAACTAAAAACCAGGAAGCGGTACAGAACATCGAACAAGTAATCAAAGCTGTCCAAAAAAATATCATGGACCAAGTTAATGAAGTGAAGGAAAATATTAAGGATATTAAGAAGACGCTGGGAGAGCATATTGAAGAAATTGTAAATACACATAAAATGATAATGGATATGATGGTGATGACTGGCAAAATCCAAGAAATCAAAAAGACACTGGAAGCACATAACAGCAGATTGGAACAGGTAGAGGAAAGGATTAGTGTTGTGGAAGACAGTACATCTGAAATCAAACAGATAGTAGAAGAGATAAAAAGATAGAAAAAAACCAGCAGTGACTAAGGGATTTGAATGACAGCCTAAAATGCACAAACATATGCATTATAAGTATCCCAGGGGGAGAAGAGAAGGGAAAGGGGACAGAAGGAGTGTTGGAGGACATAATGGCTGAAAACTTCCCAACCCTGTTGAAGGAGATGGATGTACAAGTAATTCCTCAAGAGTAATAACACTGAATGTTAATGGATTAAACTCACCATTCAAGAGACACAGATTGGCAGAATGGATAAGGAAATATGACTCATCTATATGTTGTTTATAAGAACCCTCCTTAGACCCAATGATTCAAGGAGGCTGAAAGTGAGTGGCTGGAAAACAATTTTACAAGCAAACAGTGACCAAAAAAGGGTGAGAGTAGCTATACTAATATCAGAGAAAATAGACTTTAAATGCAAAAAGATAGTAAGAGATAACAATGGACACTATATATTTGTGAAAGGGGTAATATTTCAAGAAGAAAGAACAATCATAAATACTTATGCACCTAATATGGGCATCTCAAAATACATGAGGCAAACACTGGAAAAACTAAGTGAAGAAATAGATGCTTCTACAATTATAGTGGGTGGCTTTAATACACCATTATCACCATTAGACAGAACATCTCGACAAAGAATCAATAAAGAAACAAAGACTTTTTAATACATTAGAAGATTTGGATCTGATAGACATATACAAAACACTACACCCAAATACAGTGGGACATACTTTCTTCTTGAGAGCACATGGATAAGACTCTAAGATACACCACATGCTAGGCCACAGAAAAAAATAACTCAATGAATTCAGAAAGATTGAGATTATACAAAGTAATTTTTCTGACCATAGTGGAATGAAACTGGAATTCAGTAATGGCCAGAGAACCAGATTAGGCACAAAGATATGGAAGTTATCAACGCACTCCTAGACAAATAGTGGGTCAAGGAGAAAATCTGAAAAGAAATCAGCAACTACCTAGAAATGAATGAAAATGACAGCACAACATATTAAAACCTTTGGGATGCAGCAAAAATTGTACTGAGAGGGAAATTCATAGCCATAAATGCATATACCAATAAAGAAGAAAGAGCTAAAATTGAATACCTTAGTGGAGGAATTGGAAAAACAACAATAAAATAACCCCAAAAGAAGTAGAAAGAAGGAAATAAATATTAGAGCAGAACTAAATGAAATAGAAAATGAGAAGGCACTAGAAAATAATAAATACCAAAAGCTGATTCTTTGAGAAGATCAATAAAATTGACAAACCCTGAGCCAGACTAACAAAGAAAAAAAAGAGCAGATGCAAATACACAAAATAAGAAATGAGGAAGGGGATATCACCACTGATCCCACAGAAATAAAGAGTATCATAAGAGGAATCATTGAAAAATTATATTCCAATAAGAATGATAATTCAGAGGAAATGGACAAATTCCAGAAAATTACAAGCAGCCTACAATGATGAAAGAAGAAATTGATGAACTCAACAGACCAATTACAAGTAAAGAGTTAAACTCTGTCATCAAAAACCTCCCAATTAAGAAGAACCCAGGACCAGGGGGCTCCATAGGTGAACTCTACCAAACATTCTGGAAAGAAATAACACCAATCCTGCTTAAGCTCTTCCAAAAAATGGAAGTAGAGGGAACACTGCCTAACTCATTGTATGATGCCAATATTTCTCTAATACCAAAGCCAAACAAAGATGCCACAAGAAAGGAAAATTACAGACCAACCACGCTAATGAACCTAGATGCTAAAATCCTCAGTAAAATACTTGCTAATCACATTCAACAACACATCAAATGAATTACACACAATTATCAAGTGGGTTTCATCCCCAGTATGCAAGGATGTTTCAACATAAGAAAATTAATCAATGGAATACACCACATAAAGAGATCTAAAGAAAAAAATGACATGATCATCTCTATAGACACAGGAAAAGCAGACAACAAAATACAGCACCCTTTCCTGATAAAAACACTGCAAAAGATAGGAATAGAAGGAAACTTTCTGAACATGGTAAAGCGTATATATGAAAAACCCACAGCTAACATCATCTTCAATGGTGAAATCCTAAAAGCTTTCCCTCTAATATTGGCAACAAGACAAGGATACCCACTATCACTGCTCCTACTTAACATTGTGCTAGAAGTACTTGCTCGAGTACTAAGGCAAGAAAAAGATAATAAAAGGCATCCAAATTGGAAAGGAAGAAGTAAAAATTTCACTATTTGCAGATGACATGATCCTATATTTAGGAAAGCCTGAGAAATCTACAACAAAGTTCTAGAACTTATAAATGAGTTCAATAAAGTTGCAGGCTCTAAGATCAATGCTCAAAAATCAGTAGCATCTCTGTACACCAAGCAATCTGAGGAGGAAATCAAGAAAAAAATGCCATTTACGATAGTAACTAAAAGAATGAAATAGTTAGGAATAAATTTAGCTAAATATGTAAATGATTTATATACAGAAAACTACACAACCAAGTTAAAGGAAATCAAAGAAGACTTAAATAAATGGAAGACTATTCCCTGTTCATGGACAGGAAGACTGAACATCATTAAGATGTCTATCCTACCCAAACTAATCTACAGATTTAATGCAATCCCAATAACAATCAAGACAGCATTTTTTTTTAATGAATTGGAGAAACTAACTACAAAATTTATTTGGAAGGGTAAGAGGACCTGAATAGCCAAAATCATATTGAAAAATAGAAATGAAATTGGTGGTATCACACTCCCTGACTTTAAAACATACTACAAATCTACAGTGGCCAACACTACAAGGTATTGGCACAAGGATAGACATATGGAACAATGGAACTGAATTGAGAGCTCTCATATAGATCCTCACATATACAGTCATCTGATATTCGACAAGGACACCAAGCTCTCTCAAGTGGGAGAGAATGACTTCTTTAAAAAATGGTGCTTGGAAAACTGGATATCCATATCTGGAAAATGAGAGAGAAATACCATCTCAAATCTTATATAAAAATCAACTCAAGATGGATCAAAGATCTAAATATAATAGCAAATACCATAAAGACCTTGGAAGATGATATAGGGAAGGATCTACAGGACTTTGTAATAGGAAACAGTTTCATGAACCTCACACCCAAAGCATAAGCAGAAAGAAAAAATAGATAAATGGAATCTCCTCAAAATTAAAACTTTTGCACCTCAAATGACATTATCAAGAAAGTTAAAAGGCAGCCTACCCAATGGGAGAAAATATTAGTCAACCAAATATCTGATAGGAGTCTAATATCCAGCATTTATAAACAAATCCTACACCTTGAAAATAAAAAGGCAAACAACCCTTTTAAAAAATGGGCAAGCGACCTGAAAAGACACTTCTCCAAGGCAAAATACAAATGGTTAAAAAAGCACATGAAAAGATTCTCACCATCATTAGCTACTAGAGAAATGCAAATCAAAATTATAATGAATACCATCTTACACCCATTAGACTGGCAGCTATTAAAAAAACAGAGGAATATAAATGTTGGGGTGGATGTGGAGGAAGGGGAACCCTCATCCACTGAGGGTGGGAATGTAGAATGGTCCATCCACTGTGGAGGACAGTTTGGCAGTTCCACAAAAAACTAACTATAGAACTGCCATATGATCCAGCAATTCCAATGCTGGGTATTTACCCAGAAGAATTGAAAGCAAAGACACGAACAGATATAAGCACACCAACATTCATGGCACCATTATTCCTTATTGTCAAAAGTTGAAATCAACACAAATGCCCATGAATAGATGAATAGATAAACAAAATGTGACATGGATTAATCTTGAGGACATTATGTTGAGTGAAGCAAACCAGGCATTGAAGGATGAGCATTACATGACCTCACTGAAATGAATTGAGCAAATGGAGCAGACTCAGAGTGCTAATGTCTGGAAGATAGGTTTATAGGAAATAGAAAGAGAAAAGAAGGTTGTGAGCCAACACCCACAAGAATGTAATCTATAGTAAGGTGTAAGTGTGTAATTGCATGTTGTAGGAATATGACAGTGGGGTAATGATATTATTGGGTTGGGTAGTGCAGGTTTGACAGGTGGGTAGATTGAGGAGGGTGGGTTGGAAGGTCCAGGGAACTGGGGGGATGGTTGGGAAAGGGACCAGGTGAACACTAGGGATTTGTGGGTATGTGGTTGAAAGTACAAAGTTGGGAATGTTCTTATGGCAATATGATAAGGAAGGGTCACTGGTTTAGGGTGTTGGATGGGGGGATATTTGGGACAGGGAGCACCTGGAGCAGGATTCTAGGAAGTGTGTGAGTGATCATTTTATCATAATGTGTTGTATCAGTGGGTGGAGACCCACATAATGAGCGGGAAGGAGTTGGACTCCCATCCTTGGGAAGACTGATTTGTTCACTAATAGAGCATAGGTGATTCCTAATAGGGAAGGACAAACCAGTGTGTCAAGACCTCAGTCTTATTGTATGTAACTATGAATCTTGTGATCTTAGGAGTCAAGCCAGTGGATAGTCATGGACCCCGAGGGGAGGGGGAGGGAGGAATAGAATAGATCGAACAGGGGGCATTTAGTGTGCAATGGAAGTGCTCTCCATGATCTTACAATGATGGACAGAGGCCTTGTTAAATATTTTTGGTTTTTTAAAAATGTTTATGTATTTTTTCTCATATTTAAAATTATTATTATTTCATTTTCCTATTACTTGTATTTGGTTAATTTAATGGTTTCATTTTTGAAGAAGCTTTGGATCACAGAAGGGTTACAACTGGGGCAGCGGAGGAGCATTGGTGTGGGGTATCAGTGATGGGGGCTACATGGGAGGAAGTTTATCTGGTCATACATATAAGGTATATAAAAATGCTCATATGTTCACGGGGCATTGTCACAATGGGTGGAGACTCACAAAATAACCCAGAGATGATTGAATTCCCATCCTGGAGAGCTCTGCCACATTCTCTAATGGAGCAGCAACA
Source organism: Chaetophractus vellerosus (assembly GCA_004027955.1). Classification (NCBI taxonomy): domain Eukaryota; kingdom Metazoa; phylum Chordata; class Mammalia; order Cingulata; family Chlamyphoridae; genus Chaetophractus; species Chaetophractus vellerosus. The sequence goes on from PVKH010006185.1 coordinate 6,585, forward strand.
GTCCTCCAAGTGCAGGGGCAATGACTGTTGGAGGAGGATGATCCACGGATGGGCCCTTGATATTGATGACTATGCTTATGAGCCTTTGCTCTTGAAATTGAAACTTGGCCTATTGTTGTGGGGTTCCTACGAGTTGCCTCCTGAGAGCTCCTTGTTGCTCAAATTTGGCCTCTCTCTAAGCCAAACTCAGCATATGAATGAATTACCTTCCCCCCAGCATGGGACACTACTCTCAGGGATGAGCCTTTCTGGCACCAAGGGATTACTACAAAGCATCCACTAGCAATGAGACTGGTAAAAGACCTTGAATAAAAGGGGGGAAAGTAAAGACTAATGAGTGTATATGGCTAAGAGACTTCAAAGTGAGTCAGGAGTTCACCCTAGAGTTATCGCTTATGCACATCTTAGGAGGATCTTATACACTTCCAAAGTGGATACTACCCTAAATAGTGGGGCTCCTGAGGGCTCTGGAGACACCCAGGTGCTATGGTCAGGGTGGATAGCTCTGGAGTTTGGTGCCTTGCCAGTGGGTCCTATTTTGGAGTTTGTGCTCCTGAGAGTGACAGAGTTGGACTTATGTCTTCCATACACATGGCTCATCTATCCCTTCTATTTAAACCTATATTTGGTGGTGGAGTTTGTAAGTGAACGTCCAAGAGACTTGAGTCTTTGGGCTGTCCATATGCCAGTTGGGCTCAGAACCTTAGCAGAGTTACAGCACCTACTCTACAGTTCATTAGACTCACCCAGGACAACTAACAAGGAGATGATGATGGACAATGACCATCCCAAGGAACAGAGAGAGTCTGTAACTGCAAGCAAGATAGTTCCATCCATCTTTCCCATGGGATATAAGCCCCCTCTCAATTAGAGGTGGAAGAAATTACAACATTGCTGTGGAGCCAATGGCCACTGAAGGCTCTGGGGGCAGGGAGAGGGAAAAACAGTTGTAATATGGGGATTTTTTCAGACTTGGGAATTGTCCTGAAAGGCATTGCAATGACAGATGTAAGACATTTTATATCATCACATAACATGCAGAACTTGGAGGGAGAGAACGTAGACTACAGTGTGAACTATGGTCCATTCTTAATGGCAAAGCCACAGGATGTGTTTATCAATTGCAATGAATGTGCCACACTGATGAAGGATGTTTATGTGGAGGGTGTAGGAGGTGTGGGGAGTGGGACATATGGGAATCCCTATATGTTTGTGTAAAATTTATGTAATCTAAGTATCTTTAAAGTTTGTTTTGTTAAAAAAGAAGCAAATTAAATATGAGATTCAAGGAAGTGGAAGGGTAACCAATATTTTAAATGAGTGGTTCCATATATAGTTTGAAAGGTATTATACATGAAGCATTTTTACTAAAGATAAAATTTAGAGGTGGAAAGATTTGTCCTCTTTGAAATGGAAAGAACAACTGAGTTATTTGAAAATTCCCAGCATGAATGATTACTGTTTGGATACCAAGAGAACTACTATTTTAAGCTTACCCTTGCCTAGGCACCAAACAACCTGTATGTAATCATTGTCTGATTCCAACCTAATTCATTTAATTGTTGCTCAAAAAATGCAAAGATTTTTCATTCTATTCTTTATGAAAACCAAAAAGTTTAAATAAATAAAATCATATTTAATTATTCACTGTGTGTTAATGCTGATAGGCAATATTTCCCTCTCACTTTCTCTCTCTCATTTATAAACACATTGGCACATACCCTGCTTAAATGACTACTAAAACATTGTTCTGTATTATACAAGTACTCTGTTCCTTGTTATATTGTCCTGTCTCTTTATTACAAGACACAAACACACACATGTACATACCATCACCGGTAGAGAAAGACTGAAATATCTCTGTCAAAATCATACTGGGTGATGGAACAGTCAATGGGTAATAAGTTATCAAGCCCTTGAAAAATTTGAGTGCTCTTTGTTGCATTTGTAGCTAACTAATCTGTACTAATAGAACATAAAGAGCCTAGGGTCTAGAGCAGGATCTGGAGATCAGTGGATGTGAGTTTAGGAAGACAAACAGAAAACAGGAGTCAAAGTTGTATTATTCTCCACAGATCTATGCCCAGAAACTGGCAAAACATGGATGGAGTGTTTACTATTATATTGGCAAAAATTCAAACTGCTTTATAATTTATTACCAGTACAATTTCATGGTCCTTCATACCAGTTTAGCTTTCTTCACTATTATGTAATCCTACTTTACACTTCAGTTATCTTTCACTCCTAGCAATGGCTTCTGCTCTTCTGTTTCCCTTTTTTGTTGTCTATTTAAGAAAACACACAGCATCCAATTAGGACTCCTTATTCTTATATCAGCAGCAGCTGACAGATTTCCTTTATCCATACCTTTTCTTGAATCTTTCTTCTTGCTTCTCTGTAAGTCCAATACTCCCACTTTCCTTCACATTTCAAGGTCTCTGATATTTCAGTTAAACACTCCTCAAGCATCCTTCCCTACTGAACGTTCCCTCTCATATTTTGAATAAGGCATAATCCTCACAATCTTAATATATACTGCACACTGGACTTCACCACGTTATCTCACAACCCTTGAGTGAAAAGTCTCCTTTCCCAGTCCTAAATTTCTCATAGCCTATTGTTCACTCTTTAACACTCCTCAATAATATGCTGTAAGCAGAATGTCAGTTTATCATTCATTGTTTACTCTCAAAATGAATTTTTTAATCTAACTTGACTTAGAACAATCCATTGTTGACTCTTTCATCCAACTCCCTTCATGGAAACCAGGTGGGCTTCATCTCCATCCTCTGTCTCTAGCTACCCTCCACCTTAGTCTCCTTTATCTGATACTAATTCTCTCTCCATCTCTTATGTGTTAGTGTGCCCCAGAGACTTTTCTTAAGTTTCTTAATTTATTGTAAACACTCTTCCGTGTTAATTACATTTAAGCCCTGTAGCTTTAACTATATAAAGTGTTTGATGGATCAAAAATCTATAGTTATATCTATATTTATTTCTATAATTCTATTATTTCATAATATCTATATCCCATATATTTTTCCTGATCTTCAGTCCCATGTGTTACCTTTTCCTGAGCTCCACACCCATATTGAAGGGTTTAACATAAGGTACAAAATGCAGAAATAAATATTTGTGAAGAAATGAATGGAAGGTTATTATATTTTAAAACAGAGGTAAAGAATAATTCTTTAGAAATTATATATATCCCTGAAATCTCCACTTATATGTGGCACAAACTGTGGAAGCCCATTATATTATATATTTTTGTATATCCCTTAGTTTATGTTATTTAGATCAGGAAATGCTGAATAGCAGCAAACACAAAGATAGACTGTGCATTTCTGCTCTAATTTATTTTCTAAATGATATGCAAAATCACTTCTACTAAGTATTGCTCAAATTGATGATGTAGTCTCAATATTGAATTTTGTAGGAATTCTACTTATCGCAGCAATTTCAAATTTTAATCTTTGGTTTTGAACAGCTCCTTAAAAGCATGCAGTTCATCAACATCCTATTGGCTAAATATTTGGCAAGCATTAATCACCTGGATTTTTCCATTAGGAGCTATTTATGACTTTGATTATGGAAGTAGAATCAAAATCTATCTAAGCAAATTGGGTAGACAGCACACAGACACACTTTGGAATTTAGTTTACTTGATTTAAATTGGATCAAAACATACTCCCATGTGAAGATCTTGTACTATTGACATGAATGTTTGAATAAAAGAAGGTATTTGCATTTTGGGAGAAAATTCATTCGCCAAATAAGAGTTTAGACAGCTAATTTCAACAGTGGCAACCCAAATGGGAGGTTTTAGCCTAGACCTCAAAGATGAGGAGCATGAATAGAATTGAATTATATTTGTTTTAAAATTGATGACCACTTCAAAGAGAATTATTAATAACAAGGAGTCAGAATTCTTTTCATAATTACTTTATGGTTGCATATATCTAATAAGTATGATATGCAAAGATAATATTCTTATTCATTCCACAAGGAGGAAACATAAATACATGCACATGCACACACACACACACACACACAGAGGTAGCTCTAGTATCATCTAATCAAGAAGAAATGCTGAAAATTGACCACCAAAAATAAGTAAATGTGATCAGTGGTACAATAAAATTAATTTACTTTCAAACTTACATTATATTCCCACAGGAGTACAATTAACTTTTAAGTCATAATTTTTGTACTATTTTGTTTTAAAGGGAAAAAATGGTTGAATGCATTTTGTGCTATAAAAGCTAAGTGAAAGAGATTAAAGCAGTGAGGTTGATAGCAAAGTTCTTGCTCACACCTAAGGAGGCAATGGAAATACTAGATCAGACATTAAGAAGCGTTCTTTGGCCTACAGCTGCATTTACCCTCTACAAGGGGTCACACAATTCCTGCTTGTTTTACTAGCCTTTTAGCAAGCTTCTTTCCTGGGGAAAGAAGAGCTAAGTATTCCCCATGTTAGCTAGCACCAATGACTAGTTATGTAAGTGAAGCCACCTTGGAATTTCCAGCCCAGCCAAATCTTCAAATAAATGTAGTTGAATGAGAAAACCCATGTGAAAATATCAGAGAACAGCTCAGCCAACTCAAAGAATCCTGAGAAATGATGTCCTTGTTTTAAAATTAAGTTCTAAAATGTTTTGCAATATTGCAGAGAAAACTGATAGAGACACTGGTATCTTAAATTGGAATGCTGGAATTTTAAAAAAAGAAACACCAAAATCATCTCATATTTGTATTAGTACCAGGTAATAGGTCTGGAATAGCAGTGATATGTAATGGTGGAGAAATACTAAATTCTTGCATGTGACAAATTAGAATATAGAAAATTTACCTTGTGGCTCTAGTTAAGGATTATTTCAAGCAGAATGATGAAAAAATCCTTTTTTCCCCCTTTTTCTTCTTTTTAAACTAAAGCACAGTAAGGGAGAAATAAATGAGATAAATTAAAGAAGGAGTAATGCAGTTTGCAAGCAGAATTTAGAGGAGATATAATGTAGAAGCTTAATATGTGCCTTCTTTTTTGAACATTAAAACTTTTTCTCATCCCTAGTCTTTCCTGGTGAAAGGTTTCAAAGTTAAGAATTAGACATAGGGTAAAGAGCAAGTTAAAAGTGAAACTATAAGTCAAAATTTAAAAATATTTTTAAAGAAGTTTTGTATTACATAAATGTTACATTAAAAATATAGGGGATTCCCATTAAGTTACTTCCAATGCAAGTATTCAAACTGCACCCCTTCCCCCTCCCACACTTTCCCAAATTACCAACATCCTTCATTAGTGTGGTACATTTGTTACAATTGATGAACACATATTGAAGCATTGTACTAACAAAGGACAATAGTTTAAATTTTTAAGATTTCAGAAATACTTAAGGGTATGTATAATAGTTTTGAGACTAAGAGAAAGCCCAAATCGAGGTCACAATAAGGCACTGCTTTCTTCTGAAGACTGGTATTCTGGTGCTGGCTGCTGGCAATCCTTGGTTGTTGGCTCCTCTGTCACATGGCAATGTACTGGGGCATCTCTCTTGACCTCTCCCTTCTCTTTTGGGTTCAGCTTCTGGCTGCTCCCTCTGGATTTCTATCTGTCTGGGTTTCTTTCTGTTTATAAAGGAATCTAGAAATAGGTTTAGGACCCATCCTGGGAGACACCTTAACTGAAGTAACCTAATCAAAAGGTTGTACTTACAATGGATTCACACCCACAGGTTTGAATTAGGCTTAGGTTTCATTTTCCAACCTCATCAAAAGGTTGTACTTACAATGGGTTTACACCCACAGGATTGAATTAGGCTTAAGTTTCATTTTTCTGGGATAAATACATCTCCAAACCAACACAGAGAAATACTAGGAGTGGTGGCCAGGAGGCAGATCATATAGGGTTTTGCAGTTTTTCAAGTATTCCTTCCCTTGACAGCACAAAAAATAAACTTGCATTGGAAGTAACTTAATGATAATTTAACCCAACTTTCTTACTTTACAGAGAGTTCAAGGTGCATGCTTAAAATTGCATGGGTAAGTTGATGGGCAAGGGATTCCATCTGATACAAACATATGATCTCCCCTATACTAGTCAGTATGTTGACATAGAGCAGTGGTTCTTAATTTCAGTGTACATTGGAATCACCTATAGGGTTTGTGAAACCTAGATTGCTTGTCTGCATCCTCAGAATTTCTGACTCAATAAATCTTGATTTAGGACCTGAGTATTTGCATTTTTAACAAGTTCCCAAGTGATGCTGATTTAGCTGGTCTGGGGATCACATAATGAAAATCACTATTCCAGATGTATGTTATAGGCAGCTGTGCCTGCAGTATAAGAGAAACTACGTATTTTGATTCCTCACCAAATTGCACCTAGTTATGTAGAACAAACACAATTTCATGGAAATTCTGAAAATGTCCTGTTCTATGTCAATTCAATATACAGGATTGATATTCCATAACTTGTATCTTCAGTTCCCATTTTTCATTCTTCTGGACACTTCACTATCCTTTTTCCTAACTGTCAATACCTAGCTTCTTATCTGATGAACATTTTTTTTTATCACATTTAAACATCCCTGAATTGGAGAAATAGAAAGAAAAGCAATATAAGCCATGTGGGATATGTGATGCCAGGCTTCAGATGTGTTTACCGTCCTCAAAGTACATCACCTTCCCCACATTTTATGCTTTTAATTCTCTTGAAAATGCATGAGGATAGGAATGTCTATTTTTTCTATGCTAGAATATATAACACACCTCTCCCTGAAAATTGGAAAATATCCAGCTCTGTATGGATTTTTATATCATTATATAAAGCCATAGGACCCAAACATCAATAGACAAGATAGAAAATAAAACAGTCCTGAGAATTATACAACTGTCAAGAATGAAAACAATTTCAAACCAATCTGGTAAAATTGTTTTCTGAGGCTCTTGGGTAGGTTCCAATTTTCTCGGCCAGAAAATTTGGAGGAATCTTCTGACTTTCTTCCATATTGAAATCTAGAAGTATGAGTAAAATAAATTTTGGAAAACCTTTACTTAACAAATATCCAACAAATTCTTGTCCCCCTCTTCCTCTAATGCTCTTCCCTCACATAAAATGATAACTTTCACCTCCTTCAAATCTTTGTTTAAGTGTCACCTTTTTAAAAGTCTACTCTGCCAACAACCCATTTAAGAGTTATAACCCATCACACATTTTCCCATTTATCCTGAACTAGTGTTTTTTTTTTTCATTTTCTACATGACAAATCACCTTTGAAGTTATGATCTAATTTATTTATTTAAAACATATGTCTTTTTAATTCTTTATCCACTCCCACCAAACTCACATATATTGTAACTTCTGGGGAACTTCATCTAGTTTTTCCACTGGAATATCACAATATTTCAAACAATTCCATCTTTAATGATTGAAGGAAAAAAATGAATGAATTGATGAATGAACGAGTGTAGCTGTACTGACATGGGTGTTTAATTTTAAATGATGTACAATTTTGGTAATTTGGTTGACAGAATATTTAAGGCCTTCTTGATGTTGAATTATTTAATCTGACTGTATTTAGGATTATGGGACAATTGTTTATTCACTACTTCTCTTAATGTTGTATAAACACTGATTGAACTCTCCGTTGATCTAATGGCTATAGGATGATATATTAAATGCTAAGGATCAAGGATGGTGTTATAAAAATGTTGTCAATACATATAAATAAATAGGTTTCTTATATTTTTCCCTTTCCTTTCATCTTTCCTTTTTCATTCTCCAACAAATATTTGTTGAGTGCATTCTATGTCATGGCCATTTTAATACTATGTACTTTCCATGGAGTGGTGAACAAATATAAACCCTCCTCAAATGTAACTTATATAATGCTAGAGACATATATTAGTAAATGAATATATAAAATATAATTACAACTTTTGATATTCTCAAGGAAAAAATAGGGTACAATGATTAAAACTAAATGGAAGTTAACTCTTGTCAAGTCTTATCAAGAAGAACTTTTTAAGGATACAAAAATTAATCTCAGTCCCTATAATTGAAACACATATGTTACAATTTATGCTCTTAAACCCGAGTAAGAGGGATCCCTGCCTTGGACCCTAGCTTGAGTGGGTCCAACTCTGACCCTCCTCTGGGCTTACACTTGTGGCAGTTTGATATTATTTATGAATTCCAAAAGAGATATTGATTATTGTTGTAAAATGGTCTGTTTCTCTGGATGTGATGCCCTTTAATTGTATTAAATTCAGCTGAGATATCTGATTAAATTAAGCTAAGATTAGGGCTTTGTTTCAACCACATCACTAGAGTACAATTCAGCATTGAGTGCCAGGCCCCTTGGTCTGATAAAACAGGCTTTTATATGGAAGTAGACACACAGGAGAAGAACACAGAGAAGCAGATATGTGATGAAAGAGAAAAGGCTCCATTAGACACAGGGAGTCCCAGGGAAGAAAGATGAGCCTGATAGTCTACAGCTGACCTTGTGAAGATAACAGAGAAGCTGAGCCTAGAAAGAAATGAACCCTGAGGAGAGAGACAAGTCTTTTTCCAGCCTATAGCCAAGATTGGAAAAGCTGGGACCATGGAATCTTAGGAGGAAGAAGGAAGGCTGAACCCTTGCAGACATCATCCACCATCTTGCTTCAACACATGGCCAATGACTTTGGGTGAGCAAAGTGAGTTGGACACTTTAGGGCCTTGTGACTATAAGCTTCTACCCCAAATAAATACACTTCATAAAGGCCAACATCAGCAACTTTGCATCAGCACCATGTTGCCTGACTAGTAAAGAATTTGGTACCAGGAGAGTGAGGTGGTGCTTTTGCAAATACAAAAATGCTGGAACAGTTTTATAAATAGGTAAGGGGTATTTTTTGGAGGAATTGTGAGATACTTGGTGGAAAAAACCTATATTGCTTAGAGATTGTTGGTGGTAATATGGAGCCTAAAGTGATTTTTGATAAGGCCTTAGAAGGAAATAATTGTGAGATGCTTGATAGACAAGGCCTAGAGTGCTTTAAAGAGACTATTGGTAGGAATGTGGATGCAAAAGAGACTTTTTATGAGGCCTTAGAAATAAATGATGAAATAATTATTGGAAACTGGAGGAAAGGCAATCCATGTTTTAAATTTGCAGAGAACTTAGCAAGATTAACTCCTGATGTTTTGTGGAAGGCAGAGTTTGAAAATGGCATGCCTGGGCATTTAGCTGAAAAACTTTCTAAAGTAAACTCAGAGCCTGCAATTTGGCTTCTTCTTGCAGCTTATAGTAAAATGCCAGCAGAGAGAGATAAGCTGAGAACTGAATTGTTTGGCACAACAAAACCAGCAACTCATTCCAGAAACTCCAAGTCTCTAGAAATCAAGCCCCCAGATGATAGGGCCCCATTTGAAGACATAACTAAACTTGGAACTTGTAAATCAGAATTGAATATGCATTTATCCAGGAAAGACTTGTGGAAAGTCTTTCTGTCTCATGGCTCGGACCCCTGCTTACTTCATGTTAAATCAGCAAGATTTTGGAGAGAGCTGCATGACAAAACCACTGTCAGCCTGGACTAAAAGGGACATGGAGGGGAGTTATGGAAGGGAAAACAACTTTAAGAGGATCAGGATTCTTAATTCCTTAGATCAGTAATTAAGAGATCTCCTTGGGCCAAGAGAGGGAACCTTAACCATGAGGGTGAATTTGCCCCAGCGGTTGAAGAAGCTGGATGCTCCAGCATGCTGTTGAGGGATAGTTTTGCCACCCCAGGCTACTGAGAGCATGTAGCACAGTCCCCAGGGTTTGGGAAGAGAGTAAGGTTGGCAACCTATAGGTCTGAGAGGGATGGACCTGCCCCCATAGATTAGGGAAGGCCAGGTTGCCAACTCATTGCTCTGAGAGGGTTGGGCCTGTAGGACAGAGATTAGGGAGAATGTTGTCTCCCTCTCACTGTTCTAAGGAAGTTGAGTCTCTACCCTAAAGACTGAGTAAAATGTGGCCATCGCCCAATGTTCTTAGAGGTTTAGGTCTGGGTCAGTTGCCACCCAGACGTTTGATGGGATGGAACCAAGCAAATGGCTGTTGGGCAAGCCTATGGAAAGGATGGGTCCCCATGAGGGCCTGGGGAGAAGAAGCCATAATCTTGGAATGACTCTCAGACTTTAAAATCTAACAAAGTATGCCCTGCAGGTCTTCAGAACTGTTCTGGATCTATGACTCATGTTTTTGTCCCAAGTTCTCCCTATGATAATGCAAATGTATATCCTTTGTTGTTCCTTTGTATATTGCATGTAGATATATTGTTCTATAAGTTTCAGAGGTCTACAGACAGAAAGGATTTGGCCCAAGACAAACTGTATTTCTATAAACTGACTATGATGTGATTTTGCACTTAGCATTGCTACTGAAATAAGGTTTTTGAATATTGTTATTGTTTTTGGAATTTTAGAGGGTGGAGTGTGGCAGTTTGATATTATTTATGAATTCCAAAAGGGATATTGATTATTTCTGTAAACTGGTCTGTTTCTCTGGGCATGATACCCTTTGATTATATTAGCTTCAGCTGAGATATCTGATTAAATTAAGATTAAGGCTTTGTTTCAACCATGTCACTAGAGTGCAACTCAGCATTGATTCCCAGCCCCTTTGGGCTGATAAAACAGACTCTCACGTGGAAGTAAACAAACAAGAGAAGAACACAGAGAAACAGATATGTGAGGAAAGAGAGAAGGTTCCATCAGGCACGGAAAAGGTCCCGTGAAGAGAGATGAGCCTGACAGTATACAGCTGACCTTGTGAAGAGAACAGGGCAGTTGAGCCTGGAAAGAAACAAGCCCAGGGAAGAAAGATGAGCTTTATGCTAGCCTACAGCTGAGATCAGAAGAAGCTGGAGCCTCAGAGCCTTAAGAGGAAGAAGGAAAGCTGAACCCTCGCAGACATCATCCGCCATCTTGCTTCAACACGTGGCTGATGACTTTGGGTGAGCAAGTATTTCTTATGGTACCTTGAGTTGGACACTTTAGGGCTTTGTGAATGTAAGCATCTACCCTAAATAAATACCCTTTATAAAGGCCTGCAGAGTCCTGCTATTTTGCATCAGCAACATTTTGGCTGACTAATACAACCCTGCCCTACAGACAAGGAGAGCAAGTAGCCAAAAGGATGTGTACCCAAGGATCATGGTATCCTTTCTCAAATATTCTGTACATACTTGGGCTCAGGAATTCTTTGGCCATATAGTCCCATACCTGTTTCAGAACTTATAGTATACTCATCTCCAAGGTTGGTCCTCCTGAGAGAAATCTACACTCTGCTAAGCATTAGTGGAAAGAAACCTATGTCCTTCAGGAAGAAAGGGAAATGTGCTATTTCAAAGAGGATGGAAAGCTGTCTATTCAAACCTTTTGCCCATTTTCTAATTGGATTGTTTGTCTTTTTATTATTGACTTGTAGCATTTCTTTATATAGGTTGGATACTAGATCCTTATCAGATATGTGGTTTCCAAATACTTTCTCCCATTGAGTAGGCTGCCTTTTCACTTTCTTGACAAACTCCTTTGAATAACAAAAGTTCTTAATCTTTAGGAGGTCCCATTTATCTATTTTTTCTTCCATTGCTTGCATTTTGGGTATAAAATTTATGAAACCATTGCTTACCACGAGATATCATAGATGCTTCCCTACACTAACTTCTAGACATTTTATGGTCCTGGCTTTTATGTTTAGGTCTTTGATCCATTGTGAGTTAAGTTTTGTATGGAGCATGAGCTAGGGATCCTCTTTCAATCTTTCAGATATGGCTATCCAGTTCTCCCAGTACCATTTTTTGAAGAGACTATTCTCTCTCAGTGGAGTGGAATTGGTGGCCATAGACATGTGAGTCTATTTCTGAACTCTCAAATCAGTTCCATTGGTCAACATGTCTATCTTTGTGTGAATACCATGCAATTTGACCACTGTAGTTTTGTAATATGCTTTAAAGTCAGACCCTTTTCCAAAGAGAAAATACAAATTGCTAAAAAATCACATGAAAAGATGCTCAATATCGCTAGCTGTTAGGGAAATGCAAATCAAAACTACAATGAGATAACATTTCATATCTACTAGACTGGCTGTTATTGACAAAACAGAAAACAACAAGTGATGGAGATAATGTAGAGACATGAGAATGCTTATTCACTGCTGGTGGGAATGTAGAATGGTACAACCACTGTGGAGTGCAGTTTGGTGGTTCCTCAAGAAGCTAAATATAGAATTGCCATATGACCCAGCAATCCCACTACTACATATAGGTTGAAGTATAGAAACCAGGGACATGAACAGATATGTGCACACCAATGTTCATAACAGCATTATTCATAATTGCAAAAAGTTGGATGCAATACATGTGTCCATCAACAGATGAATAGATAACCAAATGTGGTAATTATATATGGTAGAATATTATCCAGCTATAAGAAGGAATGAAGCATTAACACATATGACAACATGAATGAACCTTGAAGACCTTATGTTGACTGAAATAAGCCAGACACAAAAGAGCAAATATTACATGATCTCACTGATATGAACTATGTATAGTAAATAGACTCATGGGGATAGAATATGGAAAATAGGTAGCCAGGAGATAAAATGGAAATAGGGAATGTTAAGCCAATGCTTAATTTGTGCATTATTTATGATTAGGTTGATTGTAAAGGTTTGGAAATGGATGGAGGTGATGGTGGTGCACCTATGTGAGTGTTATTAACAGAGCTAAAATATGTGTTTGAATGTAGTAGAAAGAGGAAATTGTGGGTTTTACATGTTTCTAGAAGGAATGTTAGAGAATAAAACAGGTACTGTACAACTCAGATGAACCTGAGGTTTGTGGTTAATAATACAAATACAAATATAAGAAAAGTAGTTCTTTCAGCAACTATAACAAAGTTGATGATAATGGGGTGATATATAGGGAAAATGCACCTAAAGTGTAATTCTGGGATATAAATGTACTCCTGTTGTCATAGGTATGTTTTCTGGATAGATAGAGGCCCACACAGTAGCTAACAAAACATTAAACTTCCATCTTGGAGAAGTCTTGCTACTTCCTCAAATAAGATGGTAAATATCTCTTGTATTTATAATCCTTACCTAATATAAGAAAACAGGTCAATGCCAGGACCTAAATCTTAATGCTTGTACTTATGAACCTTATTCCTGTAATAATAATGCCTAAAAGTTATCCCCAGAAAAATAACTTACTACTCTAATGTGACCTCCCTCTAACCCAGACTCTGCAAATAAACACACTGCCTTCCCTTCAATTTAGGACATGATTCTCCAGGATGAACCATCCTGGTACTGATAGATTATTACCAAGCATTAACCTGGAAAAAAAACCTTGACAGAAAGAGGGAAATATTAAATAAAACAGAGTTTTTATGGCTAAGAGATTTCAAAGGGAGTCAGGAGTTCATTCTGGAGGTTATGCTTATGCAGGGCTCAGACAGATTCACAGACTACCACGGTAAAAAAAGTCTCAAACAAAAGTGCTTTAGAGGGCTCTAGGGATGTCTGGACACCATAGGCAAGGCACACAACCTCATGAAATCAATCCCATAGGTGGGTCCTATTTGGGACGATATGACAATCTATTTTCCCAATATAACGTAGCTATACTCATTTATAATTTCCCTAATCATGATTCTTCTATTTATTTGAAACTATTCTTTTCAATGTACTTGTTTAAATTTTAATTTATTTCATTTTATTTTATATTATGTTATGTTACGTTATATGTTATTTATTTATTTATTTATTTTTAAGAAACTTTAGATTACGTAGGTTACATAAAAAATGTAGGGGATTCCCATATGTCCCACTCCCTCTCCCTCCCCCTCCACACTTTCCCACATTAAAATCCTTCATTAGTGTTGTACATTTGTTACAATCCATGAGCACATGTTGAAACATTGCTACTAACTGTGGATTATAGTTTACATTATGTTTGCTCTGTTTCCCATGCAATTTTATAACTTATGATAAAATATATTGTGGCCTGTATTTGTCATTGCAATGTCATGCAGGACAATTCCAATGTCTCCAAAATGCCCCCATATTACAACTATTTTTCCCTCTCCCTCCCCTAAGAACCTCCAGTGGCTACTGCCTCCACATCCATGATAAAAGTTCTTCCATTGCTAGAATAACAGTAAATCTATAGTAGAATAATAGTAAGTCTACTTTAGCCCATTGTTCATTCCCCAATCTTGAGGATTTTGAGATGGTGATGTCCACTCTGCCTCTAATTCTGAAGGGACTTTGATTCCATGGGGCAGATGGATGGATCTATCTTGCTTGCAGTTGCAGACTTTCTCTGTTCTTGGGATGGGCATTGTCCATCCTCATCACCATGTCAGTTGTTCTGGGTGAGTCCAATGACCTAGAAAATAGGTGTTGCAATCCTGCTGAGATTCAGGGTCCACATGGCAATGGAGGGACCAAAGATATAAGTCTCATGGACATATCAAGTATAGCACTACACCTATCAAGTATAGTGCTAACTATGGGTTCAAATAGAAGGGGCAGAAGAGCCATGTGTAGGGAAACCACAAATGATTACAACTCTGTCACACTGAGGAGCATAAATTCCAAGGTATGGCCCACTGGCAGGGCACCAAACTCCTGAGATATCTGCCCTGCCTATAGTGTCTGGATGTCTCTAGAGCCCTCAGGAAC
>PVKH010006186.1:0-21309 GCA_004027955.1 Chaetophractus vellerosus
TACTGTTTCCATTACTTGTCTTTTTCCACACCAGTTTCTCATACCCTCTTATTTTTGGAACTTTATACTTTCATTTAATATCTAGCAAAGTAATTGCCCCGCTCCCCCAATTCATTATTTTTCAGTTGCTTGATTCCTTTTGCCATTCTTTCCTATTCATACTTAGGCTGTTGAGTAACACACAAAATTCTATTAGTATTTTTATTAGGATTGCATTAGTTGAATATATCATTTGGAGATTTTGGAGAATAGTTTTCCATGTTTCTGCTTTAGCTTCCAGGACATGGTATATCTCCATTTCTTCAACTCCTTTTTATTCCCCAGAAAAGTTTTGAAATTTTCTTACATCCTATTTTCATCTTATTCAATTTTCTCCTATGGCTTTTGTACTTTGTTACTGATTATTGATGATATTTTCCCATTATATTTCCTAAATGGTGATTGCTAGCATTTTATTTAACATAACTGCATCAATTTTGATCATTTTCTTTTTGGATTCATTCTTTGTTATGTTTTTAGTCTAGAATAATGATAACTTTGTAGAATGAGTAGGGAAGTTTCCTTATTTTTCTATGCTTAAGATAGGTATAACAACATAAATATATTTTTCATGACTTGAAAGTTTTTAATAAGCTCATTCATAAAATTAAATGAAAATGTTAAATTTTACAAGTAATTATTCAACAGTTTTAACTATATTTACTATGCTTGTTGTTCCTCTTCTGTTTATGACAAATTTTATTTTATAATTTTAAATTATTTTTATATTTGTACAAAAAGATGAATTACTAAACAGACTTTCGTGAAATGCACATTATAACCAACACTAAGTTTTACTAATAATTAGCAAAAAGATACAAGAAAGAAGCAACAGCTACCAGTGCAGCACTAGTATCTGTACCAGCAGACACAGCTTCCTAGAAGTCTCCCTTTCCACACTGGGCCATATTTTGGTTTTAGAGTGACAGATGATCACTAATTATGTGCGTGGTACAAGTCAGCTTAAGGAAACCAGTTATTGATTGGTTTCCATACTTCACTAATAACAAAAAAGCTACATGAATAATATCCATTATCCAGTGAAAATAGGGCTCATAAATTCATAAATTGCAAATTTGTTTAGAATTAATCTAGAAAGACCAGGTACATCCCGCTGAAATCATTCTTAAATAAAAATTTACAACGTGACAGACCATAACAGTCTCTCTATTATCTTCTAGCTAGTAAATCTATTACCAGGCTTATTTTAAAAATCTGGTTCAAGTCTAGACTGACATTTCCAGTGAGGTAAAGACTAAGATA
This sequence comes from Chaetophractus vellerosus, assembly GCA_004027955.1. NCBI lineage: Eukaryota > Metazoa > Chordata > Mammalia > Cingulata > Chlamyphoridae > Chaetophractus > Chaetophractus vellerosus. The sequence goes on from PVKH010006186.1 coordinate 1,303, forward strand.
ACTCTTTCTGTTACAATTGACAAAGTCTAGTATTTGATAACAATTATCATAGTTTCCCCTATGGTAATGGTTATGTCATATCCCACATTCTTATTTTTCTCTGTATGTATGCTCTTTCTTATTTCTTCCTTGGAATAAAGATCCTAATTAATATTTTTTGTTGTGAGTTCAAGAACCAGAACTTTTCACACACCAATTCTATTATAATTTAAGACATTATATTCCATATGGATGCATGTACTAACAAATATTTATTGAGTGACTGTTATGTGCCATGGACTGCACAACTTCCTATAAATATATCAGTGAAATAGACAGATATTTTTAATTTGTTAAAAATTGTTTTATAGCCCAGAATATGCTCTATTCTGGTGAATTTTCTATGTGCACATGAGAATAATGAACATTCTGCTGTCTTCGATGGAACATTCTATAAATTTCAGGTTAGGTAAAATTGGTTATTAGTGTTATTCAGGTCATCCTTATTCTTACTGATTTTCATTTTAATAGTTCAATCAATTGCTTGAGAAGAAGTATTGAATCTCTTATTAAAATCGTGGACTTTTAAATTTTATTTTGCACTTTAGTACTTTTAGATTTTGCTTCATGAATTTAGAATCTCTGCTAGTATGTCTATAAAAATTAAGAATTGTTCTGTATTCTTGAAGTCCCCTTTATAATTATGTAATATTCCATTGTTTGACTTCTAATAACATTTCTTGTTTGAAATTGACTTTGTTATTAACATAGCAAATTCAAGTTTCTTTTGTTTAATGTCTTCATGGTATATCTCTTTTAATACTTATAACTTACCTTTGTCTTTTTTTTAAGATTTATTTTTTATTATACACCCCCCCCCCCTTTTTGCATGTTCTTGCTGTGTTCATTTTTCTCTGCATTCCTCTGTGTCCGCTTGTCTCCCCCTGCTGAGGCGACCTACCGAGTCAGCTCACAGGCACGTTGGCCCGCTTGCTGGTGGGGGCTCACCCTTGCTCGCGGGGACCTGCCTTTGCCCATGGGGGCTTGTCTTTTTGCCCACCCACGGGGGCTTGCCTTTGCCTGCGGCAGCGTGCCCCACCCGCGGCGGCATACCCCACCCACGTTGGCTTGCTTTCTCAAGGCGGTCCACCCATTAGAAGAAGCCCGGGGATCGGACCCGGATCCTCCCATGTGGTAAACCGGCATCCTACCAACTGGACTATACAGCCGGCCCCTGTCTTTTTATTTAAAGTGAGATTTTTTATAGACAGTATATATTTAGGTCTTGTTCTTTTATCCAATCTAGTAATACCTGTCTTAACTGGTGTGTTTAGCCCCATCACATTTATAGTGATTGTTCATTGGTAAGATCAAAATATCTTGTTAGCTAGCTGTGTTCCATTTGTTCTTTGTGCTGCTTTCTCTTGGATTAATTTGGAATATTTTACGATTCCATTTTATCACCTCTACTGACTTATATTTATACCTCTTTTTTAGAAATTTTAAGTAGATGCACTAGGATTTACACTATACATTTTTAAGGAATAAGTATCTTTCTGTAAATAATAATATATTGCTTCATATGTAGTATAAGAATCACATACAGTATATGCCCAATTCTTTCCTCCCATCCTCATGCCTTGTTAAAAAATATATCTGACTTTTACCTATGTATAAATAATATAATACATTCCTACTATTTTTGTTTTAGGAAGTCACTTACATTTTTGTACAATTATAAATAGTAAAAATATGTTTTTTTTAAATTTCATTCAATCCATTTCCAGTACTCCTCAATTCTCTGTGGAGATTAAACTTTCTCTCTGGTATCATATTTCTTCTTCTTCCAGAACACATTTGCTGGCATTAAGTTCTCAAACTTTTGTTTGTCTTAGAAAGTATTTCTACTTTATTTTAGAAACCAATTTTGCTGGGTACAAAATATTGGATTATTGTCATTTCTTTTTCTTTTAGCACTTTAAAGATGTTGCTTCATTATCTTCCAACTTACATGATTTATGGAAAAAAATGTTATAATTCCCATCTTTGTTCCTCTGTATATATTGTGACTTTTGTCTCTGGCTTCCTTCATGAGTTTCCCTGTGTTTTGTTTCCAGGTGTGGATCTGATCCTATCCTATCCTATCCCATCCCACCCTATCCCATCCGGTCCTATCCTAATTATGGTATTTATCCTGGTTTGTGTTCCCTAAACTTCATTCATCTGTGATATTTAAAAATTAAAATCATTTGTTTTTCAATGTTTTTAGCCAATGGTTTTTCATGTGTTTCTTCTGCCCATTTGCTCATGATGTTCAGAGAAGGATTCCATTTATATGTATTTTAGATCGTTTATATTGTTCTGGGGCTCTTAGATGCTCTTTTGTTGTTTTGTTTTTCACTCTTTTTTTTCCTTTGTGTTTCAATGTGATTTCCATAGACTTATCTTCATGTTCATAGATTCTTTCCTTGGTTATGTTGAGTCTATTGGTGATCATTTCAAAGTCACTCTTCATCTTCTGCTATCGTGTTTTTCATTTCTAAGATTTCCATTGGCTTTTTTTCCCATTTGCTTTCTATCTTTCTATTGACCGTGCTTATTGCTTACTCTCTCCATTTGGGACTTTACCTTATTAATGATAGTTAATCATAGTTATTTTATATTCCCTGTCAGATAGTTCCAATATCTTTTGTATGTGAGTCTAGTTCCAATGATTGCTCTGTCTCTTGGATTATGTAGTTTTATTTTGCCATTTTTTAGGTCTCATAATTTTTTATTGATAGCTGGGTATCTTGTGTAGAACAGTAAAGACTGATGTAAGAACATATTTTTCTGGGCAGTGGGCACCCCTTTCCTTCAGTTAGACCCTTAAGATTTGGGTTAATCTAATTCGGAAGTAGGCTGCATTGTCCACATGCTGTTGCTGTCTACCTTCAGTGCATCATAGGCTTTAGATTCCTCTTACCAGTTCCTTATGTTTAGGGTGATGACTTCTTTGCTAAAGGGATTGTGTTTTGTTTTTGTCTGTTGTTTTTAAAATATCTGCTACACACTAAATTTAATCTTCATTTGTTCTATACCTCAGGGACAGTCTTTATCTTGCAAATTACTTGTTACTTGATGTTTGTTAGCCTGGCAGTAGGGAGTGGGTGGTGGTCATTCTGACGTGTTCTTATAAAATCTTAGGAAGACATTGTGTCACTGGATCTTGAGAGTTTAGTTTTCCCAGTGCTCCTTTCTTCCCTTGGCATAGAAGATATGGAGATTTTTTTTCTACCATTCCCTTCCTCTACCTGTAATAAGCTTTCTCTGGTGCAGTTAGGACAACGGTATTTGTGGCTCCTACTTTACCTTGTCCCTTAAGGTAGATCAGGATGAATGGTCCCTGCAAAGTTTTATGCACTTCTCACAGCTGCTTCCTAGCCCTAGTTTTTCATTAAAAGGAAAACTTTCCCAGAACCCAATATTTTCTATGAGTTCACTGTGATGAACACGGAGGAAAATCCTGCCAGCGGCTGAGGACAATTCTTATATTTGCAGCCCCTTAGTGTCTTCACATTCTTTTCTGTGCAAATGAACTGCTATCTATGAATTTGCTAACCTTCCTATCCAAAACCTCCTTACCAGTGTCTGCATGCAACTTGCCCAGATAAGTCAGCATTTATGTCTCACCTTTCCCTGCAGGTGCTTCTCTCTTGGGTTTTGACTCAAAGGTTTGCTCTATTACTTCAGCATTACCATGGATCCAAGAAAAGTCAAGAACTTGCTTTTATCAGGTTATTTTTTATTATATGGTTGGGAGCAATGCTCTTTCCAAGTCTCAACAGCTCCATATATATACATATATATGATCAAAATATTTAGTATCTCCAAAATTATAAAAAGAATACTTTGTGGGTCCAGAGATATGCTTGTTTGCTGTTGTGTACCTGGCCACTTGATCTGCTCAAATGAGGTAGGAGAATAATGAGGCAATGATTAGGTGTCACCCAAGCTATCATTTATTCTCCAAAGTAGATGAAAAGAGGTAAAAACAGTCTCTCCCTTTTGTGCAGTATCTCAGTTGTATCCATAGACCTTGGTATTGGGCTATTGGCAAATATGACCATCTGTTCCCAACTCCATGTAATTATGAGAACTGTGGGTCTAAAAATGTTCCAACATTTCATGAAAAATTCAAACTTTACCAGATGTTTGAAAAACTTGCAATCAAAATATGAATGTTGCTTAGCTTTGGGAATAAAGCAAAGTCTAGTAAAGCATAGAGAGAATCTCTAATTTGGGAAAGGTTATAAAAAATATACACTGATGTTCACTTGTTTGATAAATCAGACAGCCAGTCACCAAATATTTCTTTAGTGCCTGAACCAGATTTATCCTCAACAACTCAATAAGCCATATAAAGTACTTCCTATAAATCTGATATGCTTTGTATGAAAATATTTTAAAAGCTGTAATAAAGAGAGCAAAATAAGAACCTCAACATTATTTCTACTATGAAAAGGATGAACTTATGTGTACAAAATGGTTCATTTAATTCAAATTCATGCTTCATAAAACAAAACCTTGGGAATTAGTATTAATTAAGTTTTATAAACTAATTTTCTCAAATGTTAGTAAAAACAGACTTTGGGTTCTACTAACCATTACTTAAATAATACTTTGAGGAATTATCAGTAATAGCTTCTCGAAATTTGAGAATGGTTAAAATATTAGTTTAATTATATTTCATAAATAGATTTGATAATGAATGAAAAAGGGAGAGTTGCTCAAAGTTTCTTGGTAAATGGATATGTTCCCATTTCAATCATTAAACTCCTTTGAATTTTCAAGGCCAGGGTAACTGAGCAGAGATGGAGCATACAATGAATCAGGAAATAAAGGCAAATGCCACTGGATGTTGTTTAGTATGTGAAAGAAGGAAAAGAAATGGAGAGAAAAGTACAAAGTTATCAGCCATATTTTATCTGTGTGAGTTGTATCATATATATATATATATATTTAGTGGGAAGTGAAAAGTTTTCCAAAAGCTGTTAGCTCAAAATACCTCAAAATATGGAATTAAAACATAAAAAAACTATACACAGAGAAAAAGAAATCAGGCATGCATGAGTAATTTTAGCATGCTATTTTATCCTAAATAAATGCCTAATTTTAACGCTTAAAGGAGATCAAATATTCTCTACATTACAAGCAAAACTAAGCCTAAGCTTAGCCTATAATCAACCGTCATTTGGTCAAACCAAGAACAGAATGTGGTTTTACGCCTAAGCAATGTATTTAATTCTGACAGCCCAACTTCTTAGGCCTTCACTCATCAAAAGCTCAGCACATAAACACACTGCCTGCAGCCTTACATTGATTGTCAGCACAATTAATTGCCAGGAAAACTGCAGGTTTATTAAGTGTACGGTACTAACAATAAAAAACATCACTATTTATAGCACAGAGCATGGCGGGATATCTATACAAGTAAAATATAACAATAATAAACAAAAGGCCAGCCTGTAGTCACACAGAAGAACATCAATGAATTTGTTTTAATGCCAAGCCACAACAGGATACTCAAGTGTCCCTGGGCATAAGATACTGCAACCTCTACTAAAAGACACATCTTTTCTGATCTCTGCAGTGTGAAAAGAAAAGTGGATGTCAACCAGTGCTTTCAAAAGTATTTCTTATAGTTTCAAATCTCCATTTCCCTATGGCCAACTGCAGAAATGCTGCCTGGGCAGGAAAGAGAAGTGTAACATCACAGGGCCCAGTTATATTCAACATCAAAACATAACCTAGGATTTAATCAGTGGTGGCATTTTGCAAGTTGATCTAACTTGGGAAACAGCAATGTGTATATTGGAAACTTCAGCTGGTATTAAAGATTCAGTAGTCTGCATTACAACTTCAGATTAGGGTTTTGAAACGAAGGGAGAGTGAGTAGTTTTGTTTGTTTTGTTTTGTTTTTTCTATCCTTTCACTTATAAAGATAATCACTGTTCCAAGTTTGCAGTGTAGAATTGCATAAATCTTAGAGAAGTTAATACATTCAAGCAAAAGGGGGAAGAGGAAAAATGTAGATAATAATATATATTTAACATTATATGGAACATGTAAGGACCAATGGTTACTTCCAAAATGACAACAGTTTATGTCATCACTCAGAGACATAGTGATTATTGTGACCAAGAATTCTATGCACTAAAGCATGTCTGCAGTAGGAAATCTTTAAAAATGACAAGTTGAGATGATTTTGATCAGAAGAAAAATAGAATTAGTTTTATTAAACACCCACAATACTACTTTTTCTTAACATTTCTTTATGTAGGGGATATGAGGTTCAGAGAAGTAATATGTGCAAGTTTTGGCAGGAGTGTTACTGAGACTCAAATCCCGTTCTGATGTATTGGGTCCCAACTACCACGTCCCTTGTGTAACACACAAAAAGACTGATGGTTTACGTAAGGCTATTTAATTGTGAAGGAGGTTAACTGAATTGAAAAACAAGCATACATTTCCTTTACTGTGTGTGTAATAAGTATCAGGCAATTTGTTAAGTGTATTACATGCATGGTGTAGTTGACCGCAGACCTCCTGGTTCATGCACAGAAGCCACTGCAAATGTCATTGGTAACAAACTACTTAATATGAGAAAACCGAGACTGAGTAAGGTCAAAATGACTTATTCATGGTCCCCCTGCTGGTTAGTGACGGAAGCAGCACAGAATGGTCCTCTCTTTTCCTTAAGCTCTGTTGTACACAATAAAGCACCACTGAACAAGTAACTATTGTATTTGATTTCATTAAAAACTGTAAGAGTAGAGAAATTTTAGAGGGAAAAAACAGGATATCTAAAATGCAGTACTGAATTGAGGTTCAAACTATTAAAATATTCTTTAACTTGTCACATTACAATAACCCAAAACTCCTTAAGTCCAGAAAGTCATATCTTATTCAGCTTTGTAATCTCAGAACATAATACAATGAGAAATGTGGTTGTTTATAGTAGCCTGAAGTCACTTATGGACCACTCATTCATTTATTCATCCTTTCAAAATGAGAAGTTTTCACTCTCTCACCTCAAAATAAATCCTCCAGATTAAGGATTTCCTTTAAAAGAATTTGGAATGTAATACTGCAATTAGTATCTCGCTTGTTGAAAAGGTGGAGAAGGTGAGAAGAAAGGGAATTTGTCCACAGCTTCTATGAGAAAAGGTTTAGCAACATGCTTTTAGTAATATTAAGTCACTCTCAGTCATGTAAAAAACAAACAAACAAACAAAAAATACATTTGACAAAAGGGAAACCAAAGTTGAGACAAAATAACACACATACACATTACCCATCACTGAGGACATGATTCATTAAGTCATCTGCATTCAGGGCCCCAATCTTGTTCCCCAGTCCTGACAGGGGAACGGTAGATGATGTAGGTGCACATCGAGCCATTTCTGAATATATTCTTATTTATCCGTGAAAGTCCATGTTTACAATAGGGTAGAGTCCATCTGAGATATTTCTTAAAATGTTGATTTTCTGCCAAGTTCTAGCACAACTCTCTTCTCTGGTTGAATATCAAACAACACGTTAATGAGAAAGTTGATTTCCAAGCATTTTCCATTCAGCCAGTCAATGTCTATAATTGAGGGTCAAATATTTTCCTGGCACTGGGCTAAGTAATAGAGTCACAAAGAAGCCAGGCTCAATGCCCTTAAGGAATTTAAACCTTCTGTCTAGAAAAACTAATTCATGCTAAATTTAAATGCTAGCTTGGCCGTTGATATTTTATATATATATATATAATATGCACATAACATAGTTACAATTTCTGGCTTTGGAGTAAAATTCACGAGTGTGACCTTATCCCCATTGTGTGACATCATAGCTGCATGATCATGAGAGAATATTTAATTTTTTTTCACCTCAATTTTCTAATTTGTAAACTGTGACTATGTATTTCATAAGACTTTTGCAAAAATTAGAAGAAATAACATATTTAAAGTGTCAGTCTTATAGAGAAGACTCAATAAATTCTAGCACTTTTCTTGATAATCACAATTTTGAAAGTGTTAAACTCTCAGAAGCAACAAGATGATCAGTAAGCTGTTGATTCAATTGATGAAATTTTAAAATCTTTCTAAAATGACTCCACTCAGGGTAAGAAAGATACTTACATTAAGTTCACAACTTAAATGAAATTTCTTAAGGTAAAGAAAATATTGTATATGTTTTAGGGCCTCACAGACTGTTGAGAGCGTAACACCTTTCAGGGCTCTCTCTTTTGTTTTTTCCTTAAGACAGAATTTTTAAGACAATAATTCACAACATAAGAAATCCTGGGAAGCAGGATGTTCCCAGTAACCACTTTAACAAAGAGCTACTCACGTTCTGTGTAGGAGACCATATCCAATAACATATAGGGAGCGAATTTTCCTCTGACTACTGTGTCCAGCTCTTTCAGCAGAATCAAATTCTTATTGCAGGAAGGGAATAAAATTCAGAAATAAGAAGCAAACAGTGAACTGACCTTTCACAAGGTGGCCTTTATTGTTGCAAAATTATTCTCAACTAATCCCTTGCTTTCTTAAATTATGATGGCAGGCAACTACAGAACCAAAATAGAATAAAATGCTGTCATTATGAAACTGTAATGTCTGGCAGCAATTCCATCATATCATCTTTAGGAAAAACAGATATGTGTTAGTTTGTGCATGCTATTTTCTCAGTCCAAAAATAGAAAATAATGTACTTACTTCTTTTTTATTCAAATAACATATATGTAGCTCTGCTACCCTTAATGGATACTCCACACTAATTTACAGGATCTGGGAAGTTCAAAATATATACAACAGACAGATGACTCATATTATAATCCCATTAAAGAAAAGGACAGGAATTAGCTGTGACTACGTTAGCCTTCAAAAGTTTAATTTTTCATTCCCTTGGTTGGAATATTGTAATGGCTTTCATTTTTCTACATTGCCCCCTTTTGCTCTGTGCTGCGATGATATCCTCATTTTTGGACTGCCCTTGGTGGATGTTTTGGCAGATTTCTGAAGTCTGTGCTGAGAGCCACAGTTTCCTTCAGGCTGGATCACATCCGAGTTGTACATCTGCTACTCATTCATGCTTCTGAGCCAGAAGCTAAGTGAGGAGAATGGGAGAAGGCAAACCAAGTGTCTAAGCCTTTTCTCCTTCTTTCTTCTCCATTTTCACAGTAAGCAGGTTTTCAACTACAAAATGGCAAAATTCATTAGCCACAACCACTACTGAGACTATATTTGCCAAACATTTCCCCTTAATCTTTAAATAATTTTGCCTTTCTATATTTTTGTAACTTTTAAAAGAAAAAAATTCTTACTTTAGAACATTTTAAGAGTTTCAAAATGTTGTGAAGGTAGTACACAGATTTCTCATATAATCCTATTATCTTTTATATAGTTTGTACATTTGTTAAAATTAATGAACTAATATTGATACATTATTATTAACGAAAATCCATTCTTCATTTAGATTTCCTTAGTTTCTACCTAACATCTTTTATTTTATTTTTCTCCTGTTTCAGGATTTCAATCAGAAAGCTATATATTATATTTACTAGTCATGTCTCCTTAGGCTTCTCTTGGCTGTGATAATTTCTCAGTTTGTCCTTGATTTTTTATGACCTTGACAGTTTTGGGGAGGGACCAGGGAGATATTTTGTAGAATGGGTCTTAATTGTGATTTTTCTGATGATTTTCTCGTGATGAGATTTCAGATATGGGTTTTGGGGAGGAAGGCTGAGGAGGTAAAGGAGCATTTTTATTATATCATATCAAAGGTACATACTCTTAACATGACATAAATGTTAGTGTTAATCTTGAGCACTTGGCTGAGGTAGTCTTTATCAGATTTCTCGTCTGTGAAGTGATTCTTTTCCCCCCTTTCCATACTGTACTCTTTGGAAGGAAATCACTATATACAGACCACACTTAAGAAGTGAGGAGTTATGCTCGATTTCCTTGAAGGAAGAGTATCTACGTACTGGAATTATTCTGCACAGAGGATTTGTCAATTCTTCCCCATTTATTTATATCATATGGACTCATGATATTTATTTTATATTTTGAGATATAATCCAATAAAAGTGTTTATTATCTTGCTCAAATTGTTCCAGCTTCAGCCACTGTGTGCTCTTTCAGTTATGTCCCCCTCATCATACCTCCATCAGTTTAAGGTTATTTTTTTAATTGTTTTTATTAGCTCTTTCTTGCTTTCTGGCCCTATAAGATGCTAAGGAGTCATGTTACATATTCCCTGCCCTTGTCTTAGACTCAGCCATTTTTCCAAGGAAGCCTGATACTCGAGAATGGTATCAGAAATCATGACTTTGGTGCTATAGGGGTGCCATTTCTTCTAGACACTGTCTACTGGCAGAGCAAGGAAATATCTCTGTATACTAACCAGTGTATGTAGGCATATCTATAAATATTTCTATATGTAACCATCTGTATCTATAATAACCTAAACATGAGTTCATATTAGAGTCTCCAACTCTAATCTATTACCACATGGATCATTCTAGCCTCCTCCTCTAACTTATATGTAACAAACCACTCCAACAGTGAAAATCCCAGCTTCTAACATCTAGCATCCATTTCCTTAAGCATTAAATTCCAGTATACATGTAAAGTGGAATCAGAATTGTTAACCTATATCACCATTGAGTATAGATTTTATGTAAAGGTTCTTTTGCCTTAAGTCTTCTAGGCTCCACTCATTTTCAAAGCTACTTAGGTCAGTACCTCCCCCCCCACCCCGACCCTCTTCAGTGATGCTCTTTTATACATTTGTAATAAGATTAGATTGTTTTGCCACATTCTGCCTTTTATCCTGGGAACCCCTGACCTCCTGCTCGATTTTTTTTTTATTTTCATATATTAAAGTTCACTCTCTGTGCTGTAAATTTCTACTGGTTTTTTCAAATGCATAGTGTCATATAACACCATTACAACATAGTACTGTAAATCCCCTGTGCTCTACCTTTTCATTCCTCCCACCTTTCCCCAAAACCTGTGACAACCACTGATGTTTTTACCATTTCTATTTTGTCTTTTCCATAATTGGTATCATTCACTATATAGCCTTTTCTGACTGTCTTCTTTTACTTGGGAACATACATGTAAGGTTTATTGCAGAATAATATGCCATTGTACAAGTGTATCATGGTTTGCTTAACCGTTCCATTCACCTGTTGAAGGACATAAAGGTTGCCTCCAATTTCTTGTCAATTATGAAAAAAGGTCTGCAAACATTTCTGTGCAGGTTTTTATGTGAATAATTTTTTCAAACTAGTTGGTAACATCTGGGTATGATTGTTACATTATGTAGTAAGACTATGGTTAGCTTTATAAGAAATTTGCAAAGTGCCTGCACAATTTGACATTACCAACAATAATGAATGAAAGCTCCTGTTGTTCTACATCCTAACCAGCAAATGGTTTTGTCAATTTTTGGATTTTAGAGATTCCAAGAGGTATATATAATGGTATCTCATTATTGTTTTAATTTTCAATTCTCTAATAACAAATGATATTGAGTATCTTTACATAGAGCTTATTTGCCATCTGTATATCTTCTTTGGTGAATTATCTGTTCAGATCTTTTGCCCATTTTTTTCAAATTGGGTTTTCTGTTTTCTGTGTTGAATTTTATGAGTATTTACATATTTTGAATATAAGTTCTTTATCAGATATGTAGTTTTCAAATATTTTCTCCCCATCTGTGGCTTGTCTTTTCCTCATCTTAACAGTGGCTTTAAGGATCTCATATACGGCCAAAGTAGATACAACCCCCAATAGTGGGGCTCCTGAGGGCTCCAGAAACACCCACATCCTACGGTCATGGCAGGTAGCTCTGGAGTTTGGTGCCTTGCCAGTGGGCCCTACTTTGGAGATTATGCTCCCGAATGCAACAGAGTTGGACTCAGATGTGACTTCTCTACACATGCCTCTTCTGTCCCTTTTAGTTGAACCTATATTTGGTGCTGGAGTTGGTAGGTGTATGTCCAAGAGACTTGAATCTCTGGGCTGTCCATGTGCCAGCTGGGCTCTGAGCCTCAGCAGAGTTGCAACACCTACTCTCCAGTTCATTGGACTCACCCAGGACAACTAACAAGGAGGTGAGGATGGACAACCAACACACCAAGGAACCAAGAGAGTCTACAACTACAAGCAAGAGAATCCCATCCATCAGCCATATGGGATCGAAGTGCCCTCTCAATTAGAGGTGGAGTGGGCATCACTATCCCAGAATCCTCAGGATTGGGGGACAAATATGGAGTAGTGTAGACTTACTGGTATTCTACTATAGACTTATTGTGATTCTAGCAATGGAAGAAACTATATCATTGATGTGGAGATAGTGGCCACTGGAGGTGCTGAAGTCAGAGACAGGGAAAAAGAGGTGTAATACGGAGGCATTTCCAGGACTTGGAATTGACCTGGATGACATTGTGGCAACAGATACAGGCCATCATATCTCTGGCCATAGCCTACAGAATTGAGTGGGAGAGAGTGTAAACTACAATGTAAACTATAGTCCATGCTTAGTGGCAATGCTCCAAAATTGTACCACATTAGTGTGGAACAATGAATGTACCACACTAATGAAAGAAGTTGTTGATGTGGGGGAAAAGTGGGAGGTCGGGGGAGTGGGGTATATGGGAATCCCTTATGTTTTTTATTAACATTTTATATAATCTAAGTATCTTTTAAAGATAAATAAAAATATATATTTTTTAAAGTGGCTTTAACAAAGCAGTGTTTAACTTTAATACAGTAAAGCTTATCAGTTTTTTTTCATGGATCATATTTTAGGTGTTGTATCTAAAAACTCATCAATAAACCAAGGACTCAGATTTCTGTCTATGTTTTCTTCTCAAAGTTTTATAGTTTTACATTTTAGATTTAGGACTATGATCCATTTTGAATTAGTTTTTATTCCATTTTATACCCTCTCTAAACATATCGTTTATTTTACTTGAAAAAAAATTTAACGGTTGCCTAGAGTTTATAATATACATTTTTAAGGAATCCAAGTCCACTTAACAGATATCACTCTATCACATCACATGCAGTACAGTTCTTATAAGAGTAGTCTCATTTCCTCCCTCTTTCCTACCTTTCTAATTTTTACTGGATACTGCCTTTCTTGAAATGTTTGTCATTAGCTGTCTCTATGTTCTATTCTCTCAACTTAAACTCAGCAAGACATAGGCTCTTAATACTATGGTGATAAATATTTAATTACACAGATAGATATTCTAAGTTCATAGCAAAAATATAAAGACTTCAATGAGTTGTATGTTGTTTAATTAAGACTGAGAACTATCAGCACTTAGGGAGTGTCTAAGATAGATCTCAGTGTCCTTACATCTCTTCAGGAGGCTACTGAATGGACTTAGTACCCCAACTTAGAGCACCAAGTGCCTTTCCAATTTGACACTGACAACTCACACCAGTTTTGCATGTGGTAACATACTAAAAAACCTGCCATAGCCAATTACACACATTGAAAGAACCAATAGTACAATAAGCATTTGAATATGTGAGAGCTCCAGAAAGAATTACTTCTTGGCAAATGCCCTGCAATTTTCTCAAGGTTGTTGATGGGGTATGTAGCAGTTTGATATTATTGATAAATTCCAAAGAGAAATTTGGATTATGTTTGTAAACTGACCAATCCAGAGTATATTGGATTCAGAGGTTTTACTTTTACTTAATTAAATTATGATTAGGGCTTTGATTGAGTCACATCAGTACGGCGTTGAGTACCCACCCCTTGGTGGGTGGGGACTCACAGATAAAAGACATGGCAAAGGACAGAGTTAGAATTTTGATGTTGGAGTTTTGAGCTGGAGCCCCAGGGAGTAAGCACACAGAGGAGCTTGGTCATGAGCAAAGAGAGAATCAAGCTCCGGGGAGAGAGACAGATCCATTTATCTGGTAGTCTACAGCTGTGGAGAGAGGCAAAGCCTAGAGAGTCTCATGGTCTATAACTGACCTCGTGGAGATAGCAGAGGAGCTAAGCCCGGAGATAAGCAAGCCCCAAGAAGAGAGGAACTCAGGAAGCCTGAACCCTTGCAGACATAGGCAGCCATCTTGCTCCAACACATGGCAATAGACTATGGTGAGGGAAGTAACTTATGCTTTATGCCTGGTAACTGTAAGCTTCTACCCTAAATAAATACCCTTTATAAAGGCCAACAGATTTCCGGTATTTTGCATCAGCACCCTTTGGCTAATACAGGGCATAAGAAAAATATCTAGCCTAAGATAACATAGTGAAAACGACTGTCTTCACAGACACCTGGTTCATCTCCGTTCATTTTTATTTTTGAAATGGAATTTCCTGAAAGCCAGGAAATATTAACTTCCTTTTGTGTACCTACAATTTGGTCAGCTCTGTTCTCTTGTCTTATCTCTTCCTTCATTTCACCCTCCACTTTCTCCCAAAAAGGGTTTAGATATGTAAATGTATGTAAGAGGAATTATGCTGCATAATTCCTTTTCATAAAAGAACAGCTTTTAATTAAATTCAAAAAATACTGCCACAGGCAACACTTAAACTGACAAGAAATGCATTCTGTTAATCTTTGCAGAAAGGCACTATACACTGCACTTAATTTAATTAGGTAGAGAAAAGGCCTGTTCCAGTCCTTGGGGGTTTAACAATGTCCTTTTAAATTGAGGACACAGCATTTATATAAAGTCATTTTAATATCAGACAATACATTTCTAAACAGTAATTTTAAAATATTACTTGCTATTATTAAATGATACCTTGTTGCAACTTCACATTTCATGAGACTACTTTCATTTCGCAGAGAAATTTTACCCACAACAAGCCTTCAGCTCGCCTCCAATAATTTATTGACTTTGAAAGTATTAAATAATTAGGACTTGGTTCCCTGGAAAACAACAGCACTAGGGAAATACATGCCAAACCTATATTACAATGGATAATGTATTTGGATTATGTTTCACTTCGGGGCCATGGTGGTGAGTGATAACAAATAACTTTTATATTAAAAATTATATTACAGTTGAGAAGTAGGTTATATTCTGATGTCACTCTCGGCACTACAAACACAGAGAGGAAAACTTTAGGAAATATTAGTAATTTCTTTTTATTTCAAATCTTTCTCTCTGGCTATTCAAAAGCTTCACTGAACATTTCCTCCCATATCACCACCTCAAGAAGCTGGACAGATTATCAATCTGCAACACTTACGAATTATAATAGAAAATCATCTAAACATCCTATTGGGCAGCCAAGTAAACAGCAATTACAATTCAAAGGCATGTTAGATAGGAAAAAAAAACATTTCCATTTCACAGAGCTTTATCCAGAACCTCAGAGAACACTATTGTAGAGCCCCCAGAGCATTATAAATCAAAGTCAAGGTGCATTTAAAAAAAAAAGAAATTCCTTGGATCTTATTCATGAATTTATCCATTCCTGAGAGTAGTTGAGTGCTTATTGCAGATAGGCGCTAACCAGGTGCCAGCAATATCCCACTGAATTAGTCAAACTGCATGAGTCCAACAGTCCTGGGGATTATTTCTATCTGTGGTTTGAGGAGTAGGAGGTAGTTGGAGTTTCCAAGCAAAAAGGACTACTGAATAAAGAACTGATTAGAGGTATACTAATCTCTTATCTGGTTATCTATTAGTGTAACAAAATATATTTTTCATTTATGGAAATAATTATATGATGACAAAACCAGTTCACAACAAGTGGAGCAAATTCATTTTCAGCAAAACATAAAAAGCATCTCATTTTCAGTTCTGTTCTGAAAGCCCAGGCGAACCTCTCATTCAAAATTACTGTTTGGGGACATATTAAAGATTCCATTTTCAGGCAAAATTTTTTTCTTGGCACTCATTTGCACAGAGACTTGCATAACTGGTCTAAATCAGGCCCACCATTTATGTTTGAAAAATTCACTGTTAAGTGCTTAGCATAGAATCAGGATAGGAGGAAGTCTCACAAATGTGGTCTATTATCATACTTTGGATACACTGCCAGGATTAGGAGCATATGCTTTCTGCCTTTTTGACCTGGATTTGAATCCTGGTTTTGTCATTTATTAGCTAAAACATTATTAATAAACCTCTCAGTGCTCAGATTTTTTTGTGTTTAAAATAACCTAACAGCTTGCAGGGTTGTTAAAATGCATCCAATATATTCATTACTAAACTTGCATATAGTATTAAATAAATGTTGGATGTCATTGCATTTGCTTCAGAGTTGTTCTGCATTCCTTTATGTTTTAAGTGAAGTACTTTTGCCACAGAAAATCTGACTCAACTGATTTAAGAGATAAAGAAAATGCATTACCTCAGCTAACATGAATCTACAGGCAGAATAGTTCCAAAGGTGGTTATTATAGGTTTAAAAACATTTTCAATAACACAGGTTCTTGCCATAATTTTTTCTCTGCCACCCAAAGTGTTGATTTTTGTCCTCAGCCTTGTACCTTCATGATCGTAAGATGGATGCCATGACTCTCCTCTCACATTTTCACAAAACAGTGTCCACTGCCCAGAAGTGGGAAAGACAGAATAATGCACTCTGAAGGATCTGAGATTTATTACTACTTGCAAACAAATTCTTCTGCCATAGTTTCATGCTTATTGACAGAAGACAGGAGAATCCCATGTCAGAGATGGGCTACTCATAATGATAGCAGTATTCAGAGTATCAATTTCTTAGCTCATTCAATGAGCCACAAGTTCCACAAGGCAAAGTGACAAGGAGTGAGTTGTGTTACAAGGGTGGAACACTGATATTAGAGAACCCTAACCTTTTACCATGGGCTTCAAGAAAAGCTGCTTAACTTTTTTCCTGAGAGGGAGACAATATCTTTACTATACAGAACAGCAAACAAAACTACCCTTAGCTCCAAACTTTCTCAAGTCTGTTCTCAGTCTGTTACATCTGTTCGCTATACAGCATCCTTGAAAAGATAGAATGGAATAAAAGGGCAATGAGTAAGAAATGCAAGAGCTCCAGGCAGAGACAATATCTCAGCCTCATCTCCTTTTTTAAAAATAGCAAAACCTTTCCCAGAAGTTTCCTAAGAGTCCATGTTTCATTCAATATATTTAAGTCTCATTTGCATCCTTAACTCCAACTCTACCAAGGGAAATGGAAGTACCATATTCACTTTTTTTTACAGTTGTCTTATAAGAATTTATTGTACAAATGTCAATAAATAATCATTCATCACATTATTCAAAAAAGTTGATCTGAGAAGGAAAAAGGTAGAACATTAAACTGTGATAATTGTTTGCTATCCATAACATTCCTTTCATATTATAATTTAGATGGGTCATAATTCCAGTAGGTTTTCTACAAAATGCTTAGAATTCACTTTTTTTTTTTTTTTTTTTTTTTTTTTGAGGTACTGGGACCTGGGGATTGAACACAGGGCCTCATAAACCATGATTTAACTCCTTGGGCTAAGGAGGGAACTAGAATGCCCTACAGCACATGGGTCCTCTACATCTGGAAAAGTATTGGGATTTTCTTTAAATGGGAGAATGGAGGATTATTACTGGACAGGTAACCAACCAACAGGGTCTCTATTTCTAAATTCCTACAGAGGAATGGGGCCATACCTTCATTTATATAGAACATCCAGATCACTCCAGATAAATTGTCCTTTAAACAAAACAAGAAAACTGTCCTCTAAAAGTATGTATGATTGCTTAAAAGTCTGAGGAAACAATATCTAGTTTAGATACCGTGTGCCATATGCTACTTCTACCATTTATTTCGGTGCTTTATCTGCATCTTCTCAAGTCATTTTTTAGGAGGAGAATGGGTAAAATCCAATGGACATGACTGTAGGTAAACCAGGGTCTCAGTGTGCGTTCCACTAAGGAAACTACTTCAGGGGCTTTAAAATTTCAACTATGAGCCATAAATCTGTGTCAGCTATGTTTAAAAGAATTCTTTTTGTTTTTTAACTGAAAGAGTTCTGTTATCACAGAAAATGATGGATGCATTATCTCGGCTATTTCATATGCTGAAACTAAAGAAGTTTTCACATGAGAGAGTCAGCTGGAAGCTACCCTGGTGGCCTGGATGATTATGATATTGAAAAGGTGGGCAAGAATGATATAGTATATGCCAAGTTAATAGGCCTTTTTGGTATATTTTTTTCTCTATGAATTGACTAAGACCACGGTCAGGAAGCCACCCTGATTTAGGGCAAGTTACTTATGGATCATAGAGACCCCTTAAAATGATATGAACCGCAGTTCTATATCAAATCCTGGATAGGACAATCATAAGCCTGTGCAGATTTCTTTTACTATTATTTTTAACAAATCAGTTTTATTGATACATATTAATAAAGTATAAATCCATCCAAAGTGTATAACCAATGGTATTTGGTGTAATCACATATTTGTGCATTCATCGCTTCAATCATTCTTAAAGCACTTTCATTATTCCAATAATAATAATAATAAACAAAAAAATAAACAAACTTCATCACCTCACAATCCCTCTGTTTCCCTGCTTACATAGCTGCTATTCTTTTTCCTTCCCTCTAGTGTATTTGTATTTATATTTTATAAAAAGTCTTATATATGCAATATCATCCAAATTCATGTTTTACATGAGATTTTACTATATTAAAAAGTCCCATTTTACACTTTTTAGCTTTCCTTCTAGTGATATACATGACCTTAGCCTTTCCCTTTCAACCAGTCATACCAATACAATAGCACTGCTAGTTAAAACACCATGATATTCATTTCCAAAGATTTACAAACAACCTTTTTACCAATTCTACACAGATTAACCCTCAGCTTTCTATTCTCTACCCTCATTCTATATTCTGCTGACCTATATTCTAATTATTAATGCCAAGACATTACAAAACATATTTAATTCATAATAGCACAATCATACAGTATCTGTCCTCGTGTCTCACTTGCTTCACTTGACATAATGCCCTCCAGGTTCATCCATGTTGTCATATGTTCATGACTTCATTTCTTCTTACTGCTGCATAATATTCCATTGTGTGTATACACCACAATTTGTTTATCCATTCATCAGTTGATAGACACCTGGGTTGTTTCCAACTTTTGGCAATCATGGACAATGCCACTATGAACTTTAGTGTGCAGATGTCTGTTCATGTCTCTTCTCTCAATTCTTCTGGGTATATACCTGGTAATGGTATTGCTGGGTCACATGACAAGTCTGTATGCAACTTCCTTGGAACTAGCAAACAGTCCTCCACAGTGGCTGTACATTCTACATTCCCACCAACAGTGAATAAGTATTCCTATCTCTTAACATCCTCTCCAACATTTTCAGTTTTCTGACTTTTTAATAGCAGCCAGTCTAATAGGTGTGAAATTAATTCTCATTGTAGTTTTGATTTGCATTTCCCTAATCACTAGTGATGTTGAACATTTTTTCATGTGTTCCTTTGCCATTTGTATTTCTTCTTTGGACAATTGTCTTTTCAAGTCTTTCTGCCGTTTTTTAATGGGTAGTTTGTCTTTTTTTGTTGTTGAGTTGTATGTCCTCTTTGTATATCGTGGATATTAAACCCTTATCGGATATGTGATTGCCACATACTTTCTCCAATTGAGTTAGCTGCCTTTTCACCTTTTTGACAAAGTCCTTTGAGGTGCCAAAGTGTTTAATTTTGAAGAAGTCCCATTTATCTATTTTTTTCTTTTGTTGCTCATGCTTTGGGTGTAAGGTTTAAGAAACTACCACCTACCACAATATCTTGAAGATGTTTTCCTACATTTTCTTCTAGGAGTTTTACAATTGTTGTTTTTATATTTAGGTCTTTGATCCATTTTGAGTTAATTTTTGTATAAGGTGTGAGATAGGGGTCCTCTTTCTTTCTTTTGGATATGAATATCCAGTTCCTTTTATTGAATAGACTGCTCTGGGCCAGCTAGGAGGGCTTGACCACCTTGTCAAAAATCACTTGACTGTAGATGTGAGGGT
>PVKH010006187.1:0-21312 GCA_004027955.1 Chaetophractus vellerosus
GGGGAAAGCTATACATTTTTTAAGATCCGTATCTGTGGAGCCTGACTAGATTTCACTTTGTATACCTGGGGTATTTGAGAAAAATATATTCCATGTCCAGCTGTTTTTATGTCATTAATATATTTTATCAATGATAATTCCTTAAGCAGTCTTGTGGTTGTAGATTTTTAAAAGTTGACAGTTGTGAATATAACTCAGCAGAAATTTAATTTCAAATAGAAAAATTAATGTTTTTACATTTTGAATTTACTTTGAAGTAAGTCTACATTGTGGTAACACAATCAAATGTACTCATTAATAGAACAGTGGTTGGTATGTATAATTCTTAACATATATATTCACTGAAATTATTCTAAATGAGTTGGCTATTGCTAATTAATTACTTAAATTATACTTGATTAGATCTTGTGAGAATGTTAGACCAAGTTTAGTCTTCTCATTTGTAAAAAGAAGTTATTTTCTTGAGATCCACAAAGCTGGTTAGTTTAATTCACGGGATAGAATTGAGCTTTATGAATACCCACTATTTTATTTTCTCGCCTTAATTACCCTAAAGCTCCTTTTAGTTTCACTTATACCGTTCTTTGCCTTGCTCACTATGTTCTGGCTATACTTGCCTCCTCTTTGTTTCACACAATCTAAGTTACTGTCCTACTTGTGACTCTTCCCTTGGCCTGGAGTACTCTTCCTTCAGGTCTTCAGATGGCTTTTTCTATACAGAAATTCTATATTTTATATATAAGAAAAACCAGAGGCTTGGAACTTAGAAACCTGTAGTTGAATCATAGTTCTGCTGTTAACTTTGTGACTTGGCAAGCCACTTTTCTACTTCTCTGGTCATATTTTCTTCATGGGTAAGACAAGCTGAGATTTTAGTCTTTAGTGGACTTTTTCAACCAGGGGTGATTTTGCATCCTTTGTACTCTGCCCCAGGGGGCATTAGACCATGTTTATAGACACTTCTGATTGTCACAACTTGGGGGGAAGGGGTGTTGCAGCTAGTGGGTAGAGACTAGGGATGCTGTTGAATAATATCCTAAATTCACAAGACCATTCCCTCAATCAGTCCAAAGTGCTAATAATGCCAAGGTTGAGAAACCTTGATCTTGATCTATGGTCCATTTCTGTTCTATGATTTAAAACGTAAACTTTTAAAGTTAACTTATTTCTCAATATTAGCATTATTTAGGGATTATTAAATAAAACTTTTAAACATTATTTTTCAGTAATATTTGGTGAAGATGTTGCCTTTGGTGGAGTCTTTAGATGCACTGTTGGTTTGCGAGACAAATATGGTGAGTTATTATCTTTATATATAAACCTTATTTTGCAGAACTCGTAAAGATTTTATAAAGTACAGAATATACTTTATATATTAAATTATTAATATATAACAATTGTTAAATTGTTAGTCATATCCTTATTATGTAAATGGATTCCTTTTCCTTTCTACAGCCACTATTTGACCTGGATTTCTCCAAATGAGTTCTAGGTCTAGTATCCCTCTGATATAGCCCATATTACAGATTCCAAAATAATCTTTGCCAAGTGTATTATTTATCATGCCATTCATCTGTCTGAGGACCTTAGGTGTCTTATTGCCTGTCTTGGCCAATTTCATTTCCCTTGCCTGCAATTCAGGATTCTGCCCATTGGTCTCTGTTAACAGAACTCATCTTTTATTGCCGTTCTACATGATCCTTCTGTTTCATTCAAGCTAATCTTGGTTTTATGCCTGGCATTTAATTGATTCCTGTCTATTGGTTTTACTCATTTCATTTGATTCAGACTTATAACAGTCAGAATGCATTTTGGTCCATCCTAGCATTTATATCCCTCTGACATGCTACATATGGAATGCATCTGACCCCTGATTATTAGGAATGCCTTTGAGGTCCTTTGACATTTTATTTCCTCTCTCAGTTTTATCTAATCTGGAAGTCATCAAAGCAGTTACCTTTAGGAGAAGGAGGAGTTGACATCTTCCTTCTTTGCCACTGTCTTGCCAAGCTCGTTTGCAGTCAGGATGAGGAATGAGGGTCTCTAAGGTTTTTTTTTTATTGTTGCTGCTTCTTTTCCTTTCCTGCTCTTCTCTGAGGTTATGATTATACTTGAATTCATGAAGCATAGCATGTCCTATCTCACTTACCAAGATCTCCCAGCTAGTGTTTCTCTTGCATTTATAGCAGGTTTAATTTCTGGGATCTATTTCCTCTGCTTTCCCCTAGCTGTCTATTTGTAATAGCTGTTTAGAGATTGAGTTAGCTGGGCAAAAGATTATCTTTCCTGCTCATTCTGACTCCTACTAACACTTTATACCTTGAAACCCCCCCCCCCCCACAAACCTTTACAAATTTGATTTCAGCAGTTATGTGTATATATTGTAGAAAATCTGCAAAATACAGAAAAGCATAAAGAAGAAAATACTCATAATTCCAGAGATAACCACTGTATATATATTGGTATATATATTTCTAGACCTTGTTTGAGTATGTTTGTGTATATTGACTGATATTTAAACATAAATTATGCTTTTGCAACTCAGTCTTTTCTATGTCTGGTACAGTTATGCTCCTGAGCAAGTTGTAGCCTTCACTATTTCCCTCTGTCCAGGCCCAACCTGGTAGGATATCATGTGCTTATTTAAGATGACGAGTCCTCTGTTGATTGTGTATTACCAGGTTCTTACATGGCATGCCTCTTACTGTACTCATTCTGTCTGGGATGTTTCTTCTGTGTCATTTGTCACTCACACAATGGTGACTTTCAATTTTCTATCTCTAGCCTAGACCTTTGTTCTGAGCCTCAGATCCATATATTCAATATCCCACTGCACATCTTCACCTTGAGGTTCCATGGTCACTTCAAACACATTACTAAAGCTCTATTCACACTCGGCAAATCTTTGTTTTCTGCTGGATTTCCTGTCTCAGTGTGTACACCACCATCCATTCAGTTACCTTAGTCAGAAACCTAAGGCAGATTCTAGTGTCTTCCTTCTTTCTCCTTCCTCACATCCAGTCAAATTCTGCCAGTTTTATCTTTATAGTTTGTCTTTAATCTGACTCCTTTTTTCCCCATTTTCACTGTGCTTTTCAAACCCTTAATCATCTCTGCCTGGACAATTTCATTACTTTTCTTAGTAGTCATCCTTCCTCTAATCTCATCCTCCCTCTCTAGTCCATTCTCTCCCTTGTTGCCATTGTGGTTATTCTAAAATGCACATTTCTTGGCACTGTAAGGGAGATCTCTGTAAGCTGTTACTTCAGTTAAAGTGTTGCTTAGCTGAATCAAATTGGGCTTTAATCTAGACTACTGAAGTCTTTTATAAGCAGAGTGAAAATCAGATGGAGAGGGAAGCCACAGAGAACAGCCAGAAGAAGCTACATGTCAGTGGAACCCAGAAGGTGCCACGATATGCATTATCATAGGACGGAAAAGCCACGGAAGGACCAAGGATTGCCTGTAGCCAGCCCCAGAATGCCATACTCTTCAGGAAGAAAGTATTGCTTTACTGATGCCTAGATCTTGAATGCTTTGTAAGCCAATAAATTTCTGTTGTTTAAGCCAACCCATTGTATGGTATTTGTTTTAGCGGCTAGGAAATTAGAACAGGCTCTACCTAGTTACCTGACGTAATTCACGTTATTCTTTTCTAATATTGAATTACTAGATGTTCCAAACCCCCTGTTTTTTACATATCTCTTCCTTTTCACTTGCTCTTTGGAATTCCCTCCCCATCTACCTGCCATACTCCTATTTCTCCTTCAGGAGGTTCCTTTATGAAGCCCTTCCTGTCTTTCCAAGTCACTATGCAGGCACTATTTTTTCTCTGTTGAGATTCAAGTTTTTACATCTTGCAAGTTATTTTGTAATCATCTCTTCATGAGATCTCCACCAGACACCTTCTCAAGGACAACAGATCTTTTCATCTAGCATTCCTGCCCCCTGATACAGTATTGGGCAGTATTTATTAAGTGAATATTGTTGAATGAATTTGCCTTTCTCAAAACAGTTGAGAAAATCCTTTCTTTCTTTCCCTTTAATTATTTTGGTTATTCTGATTTCCTTTCTTAAAAATTAGTTTAAATAGGGAGAGATTACTCTCATTTGGAAAAGCTGACTACTCTTAGAGGACACCTGCAGATTTATGTCTACATTGGCAAGCTAATTAATGACTAACTCTTTCAGCTTTATTGCCAGTAGCTGCTGTGAATATTTACAATAGCTTTAAGAGTATGAATTCAAAATTGAGTTATTCCAAGTTGATCAAGATTAGCAATTAAATCACATGTACTATCTCTAATGAGAGGGAATAAGCCTCAGTTTTCATAAGAGCAGAATAAAAAAATGGTAAAGAGAATGTATTATTAAAATAGTAGTTTTACATATTTAAAAAATATCCCATACTATTTTTTGAGTATAGGCTGGGAATTTTAGCCATACAGAAACATGTCTGCTTATTATCCTTTTTTTTGTTAAAAGAATTTGAATTTAAAAGAACTAAAATATTATTATATAGATATAGTTGAATATCTTATATTAAGAAAATTATCTTATGAGAGGGATAGATTATCTTTCTGGGGAGAGCTGGAGTGTTTAGTGGGAAGGTATTATAGTCAGTAGATGGCAGCCTACGCTTTGAAATGAGACTAGCCCTGTTGGCATTGTACCAACACTCTGGAACTGCCACAAAGCATTTTAAATACCATTGCAAGGTAGAATTTGAAGGATTATTAATTATGATAAAATATTATAAAGCTGAATACTACTGAATATTAAAAAGAAAAGACTGCACCAAGATAGTGCTAAAAAAAAGAGAAGGGAGAAATAGAACTATTTTGTATTTTAGATAATCCAGCAAAATATTAGTTTAGTACTACTAGATTGCCTCTGTCGTCCTTCCCTTTCCTTGATAGAAATGAAATAATATGAGTGTTTTGAAAATTGAAAAGAAATAGCATGGTATAGCCTTATAAAAAAATTACATACTAAATGGCAGCTTTAAACTCTTTAGGCATGGAGGTGCATTGATTTCAGGAGCAAAAGTTAGAATTAAGGGAATTCTAGAAAAGCAGGAGATAGGAGAAGGCAATTAGAGGTAACTGATTTTTTAAAAAAAAATTATTTTGAAATAATTTAATACTTACAAGACATTTGCAAAAATACTACAAATACCATATAGAGAACTCCAGCATACCCACAGTCCTGCAGATACCTAGATCCACTAGTTTTAACATTTTGCCACGTTTGCCCCTTCCTTCCTCCCTCCCACCCTCTCTTCCATCCTTCTTTCTATTCTTATATCGTTCTACTTATCTTTCTTTCTATCATCTATCTATCTATCTCTATCTAGCCATCTATTTTCTGTACATTTGAGAACAGGTTGCACATATTCTCCTTGAACACATAATACTTTCATGTACATTACCTATGAACAAGGATGTTCATTTATGTAATCACCCTAAGTGCAGTTATCAAGTTCAAGAAATTTAACATTGATATAAAGTTTACATTCTGTACTCCAATTTTTTCCTTATGTCCCAATAATGACTTTTTGTGCCTTTTCTCTTCCATTTTAGATCCCATCCAGTCTCATATATTGGATTTGTCATTATCTTTAGTTTTTCTTTCTCTTTTTTGGGGTGGAAACATATACAACGTAAATCCCATCCCAATCCCCCCTCCCCCCAAGCATACCATTTATTGGGATTAATCACATTTACAATGTTGGACTACCCTTACTGCCATCCAGTACTAGAAATTTCCCTTCACCCTAAACAGAAACCTACGCTCGTTTTGCATTAACTCCCCATTGCACCTGTTCCCCACCCCTGGTAGCCTCTACTCTACTTTCTGTCTCTATGAGTTTGCATATTCTCTGATAGTTTCTTTGTGGTTAACATGGGGCTTATATTTAACATCCTAAATGTATAACAATTTATTTACTTTGATACCAACTTAACAACTTCAATAGTATACATAAACTATGTTCCTATACCTGCATCCTCCGTCTTAAGGTAGTTCTTGTCGCAAATGACATATTTATACATTATGAATTCCAAACCATTGATTTATTTATTTATTTTATTTATTTATTTTTAAAGATTTATTTTTTATTTATTACATATCCCCCCCTTTCTGCTTGTTCTTGCTGTGTTCATTTTTGCATTCTTCTGTGTCTGCTTGTCTCCCCCTGCTGTGGTGACCCACCAAGTTAGCTCACCACGTGGCAGCCTGCCTGCTCATGGTGGCTTGCCCACGGGGCCTTGCCCTGCCCGCGGCGGCTTGCCTTCTCAAGGCGGTCTGCCCGCTCGAGGAGGCCCTGGGAACCAA
Source organism: Chaetophractus vellerosus (assembly GCA_004027955.1). Classification (NCBI taxonomy): domain Eukaryota; kingdom Metazoa; phylum Chordata; class Mammalia; order Cingulata; family Chlamyphoridae; genus Chaetophractus; species Chaetophractus vellerosus. Next base: position 6,337 of record PVKH010006187.1, read on the forward strand.
ACCCAGGGCCTCCTATGTGGTAAACCGGCGCCCTACCAATTGGGCTACAGCCGGCCCCCAAACCATTGATTTATGATTACAGTTTATGCGTTTGTCTTTTAGGTCCTGCAGAAAGTAAAAACTAGAGTTGCAAATTTAAAAATGTAGTAGTATTGATATTTATATTTACCCACATCATTCTTTTCCAGAGCTCTTTATTTATTCATGTGGCTTCAGTCAATTGTCTAGTGTCCTTTCCTTTCAACTTGCAGAACTCCCTTCCCTTTAGCATTTCTTGTAGGGTGATCTAGTGGTGACAAAGTAGCTCAGATTTTGTTTATCTGGGAATGTCTTAATTCTTCCCTCATTTTTGAAAGACAGTTTTTCCAGATACAGAATTCTTGGTGCCAGTTTTTTTGCTCTCAATCCTTTAAATGTCTTCCCGCATTTAAAGCCATCTTACCTCCATGGTTTCTGATGACAAATTGGCACTGAATCCTATTCAGGGTCCCTCGTATGTAACATGTTGCTTCTCTCCTGGGGCTTTCAGAATTCTTTCTTTATCTTAGGCATTTGACAGTTTGATTTTAACACAGTGTGGTTTGGGTCTATTTGAGTTTAACCTGTTTGGAGTTCATTGAGTATCATGGATGTGTGTATTTATAACTTTTGTTAAATTTGGGAAGTTGGCAGCCATTATTTCTTTGAACATTCTCTCTGCCTCTTTCTTTCTTCTTATTCTGTGACTCTCACAATGTGTATATTTTTATACTTGATGGTATCCCACAGGTTCCTCAGGCTCTGTTCACTTTCCTTCATTCTTTCTTCTTCTTCTTAGACTGGATGATTTTAATTGTCTTATCTTCAGTTTCACTGATTCTTTCTTCTGCCAGCTCCCACCTGCTGTTGAACCCTTCCCGGGAATTTTACTTTTCTGTTACTGTGGTCTCCAGTTCCGTTTGGTTACTTTTCATAATTTCCATCTCTCTACTGATATTCTCTTTGTGTTCATCTGTCATTTTCCTGATTTCCTTTAGTTTGTCGTCCATGTTTTCCTTTAGCTCTTTGACCATATTTAGGACCATTTTTTTTTAAGTCATTGTTGGAAATGTCCCACATAGAGATAATTGATATTTAGGGTATGTGTGATTTTATTTTGAATTCCAGATGTGCTTTTACTTATATAAGCAATGAGACAGATTCCACATGTCATATACAAATGCTGTCCTTGTTGTCCATATGAGTGTGATGTGTGTGTGTGTGTTTGTGTGTATGTGTTTTCTTCAAATATGTCTTTGGTATATGAGGCTCAGGATATGTTTTTATTTAGCACTTTTTTTTTTTTTAAATTGATGTCACTGTTGCTGGGCTGAAGTTCTTAGACTATGTTTTGGCCATATGTTTATTGAAGGAAACTTAGGTGAAGAAAGGAGTAGCAGAGAAATTTCTGAATTGGTCTTCAGGCCCAAACATCTGCCTTTTCATGGGACTTGATGTTTTTCCTTTACTATATTTATTCCTGTACACCACTTGTGTGGCTTGTCATAGCAGCTTGGCAAAACTAATATAACCACTTACTCCTTTTCTTATGTACACATCATAAAACTTGTGTTACTGTATACATTAATACACTGAAGTCAGGAGTGAAAATTAGGACAGGCATGTGAGAATGGCAAGTTTTCATCTGTAATATGCCAATATTTGGGAATTGACTTTGGGCCTCAGTGTCCTCATCTGACTCACAGATGGCCTGTTGACCAGTGACTTAGCAAATGACTTTAAAAAAAAAAAAAGGTATTTAATATATTTTGTGTGAAACCTGAGCTGGAGGATGCATCTAGCCTAGTGGTTCTTAAATGGGGGTGATTTTGCCCCTCAGGGAATATTTGGCGATGCCTGGAAACGTTATTGATTGGCATAGCTGGGAGCGGTTTGCTACTGGCATCTAATATGCTGGACATCCTAAAATGCACAGGACAGCCCCCTCAACCAAGAATTATCCTTCCCAAGTGGCAGTATTGCAGAGGTTCAGAACCCTGATCTAGTACATCTTTGTGTAACGTAGAAACTGAAGTACTGAGAGGTTACGTGGTACCGAGTTTTCCCAAAGGCAAGTAGGTGGGTCAAGCCTGGAACTCAAGTTTCCTAAAATTCAGTTCTGGGCTTTTTGTATGACATCATTTTTCCTTATTTATAATTAAGGAACTCAGCAAAAACATAAGAAATATAAGGAATATTTTATTACCTGTGCTAATAGAGCAAAGCTCAAGGTTTTGATATTTATAGAGTACGAAGGTAGCTCTCAGAAGCCCATATTAACTTTTGTGACTTTCTTGTGAATGAGATTATCTATTAATGCATTAAGTTGTTCTGGGGTGGTAGCTAATGCTTTGACTAAATTTTTTTCTCCATAGTTGATTACACAATAAATGTTAGAGCTACCAACAGGTGTTCTCTTTGACATTTAAGTGTCAGAGTGTAATGTCTGTAAATGCCCTTCTGCCAGTTTTTCTCAATTTTATTTGATAATGACATGATTTAAAAATTTTAAAATGTGAGCATCACCTGGGGCTTAGGAGATAGGTTTAGGCTAAAGTGGACCAGAAAAAATTGTCTTGTAGGTAATTATTATCATCAGTATACAATTGATTGATATATATTTTTAAAATTCACAATTAGAAATTAGAAAAATAAACTCTATTTGTTAAGAATAACATATATTAAGAGACAGTAAGAAATCTTTTATAAATTAATTTGTGAAGTATGATAATATCACATATCCACTTAATATTAGGGACAATGTTGCTAAGTTAACTTCCCAAACCTGGTGCTGGGTTTTATGAAGACCCTCCTCCAGCCTGGTATTTTTAACTGAGGAAAGAACACAAAACTTTTTTTTCTCTCTCAGTATTTAATATTTCTTGATTAGGATTCACTGGACGTTTTTAATTGCCTTATTTTGGACACCTCACCTTCTAATTTTTTATACATTGAAGTCAAGGATTTTACTTTTTATATATTCAGAACTTGTGCTGTTTGATTCAAATATAATTTTTTAATTATAAAGCTTTTCTTTCTGTTTTAAGGTTTCCAATTTTTTTCTTTATTAGAGAAGTTGTGGGTTTACATAATAATAAATCATGCATAAAATATAGGATTTCCATATACTACCCTATTACTTATACCTTGCATTGGTGTGGAACATTTGTTACACTTAATGGTAGCATATTTTAATAATTGTACTATTAACCGTAGTCCATGATTTAACAGGGTGCACTATTTGTGAAGTGTAGTTCCATGGATTTTTAAAAAAAATTTCATTCTGTTACCATATGTACAAGCTAATATTTCCGCTTTTAATCACATTCAGATATATATTTCAGTGCTGTTAATTATGTTCACAATGTTGTGCTACCATCACCACCATCCATTACCAAAACATTCCCATCATTCCAAATAGGAACACTGTACATTTTAAGCCTTAACTTCCTATTCCCTATCCCCACCCCTCCCCTGGTAACCTATATTCTAGATTCTGACTCTGTTTGCTTACTCAAATTATTTCAAATCAGTGAGATCATACAATATTTGTCCTTTTGTGTGTGGCTTATTTCACTCAACATGTTCTCTTCACGGTTCACCCATGTTGTTACATTTAACAGGATTTCATTCCTTTTTACGGCTGAATAGTAGTCTATTATATGTATATACCACATTTTATTTATCCATGAATAAGCTGAAGGACACTTGGGTTGTTTCCATCTTTTGGCACATGTAAGTAATGCTGCTATGAACATCAGTGTGCAAATATCTGTTTGAATCCCTGCTTTCAATTATTTTGTGTATATACCTAGTAGTGGGATTACCCCATCATATGATAGTTCTATCCTTAGCTTTCTGAGGATTTGCCAGACTGTCTTCCACAGTGGCTCCATCATTTTACATTGCCACCAGCAATGAATGAGTGTTCCTATTTCTATGCATCTTCTCCAACACTTGTTACTTCCACTTTTTTCTTTTTTTTTTAAGGGCAGCTATTTTCTTGGGTGTGAAATGGTATCTCATTGTGACTTTGATTTGCATTTCCTTGATGGATAATGATGTTGAGCATCTTTTTATGTACTTTCTGGCCATTTTGTATATCTTCTTTGGTGAAATGTCTATTCAAGTCTTTTGCCCATTTTTAAATTGGGTTGTTTGTCTTTTTGTAAAGTTGAAGGATTTCTTTATATATAAGTCTGGATATTACACCTTGAATCGGATGTGTGGTTGCCAAATATTTTCTTCCATTGTATAGGTTGTCGTTTTACTTTCATGAAAAAGTCCTTTGAGGAACAAAAGTTTGAATTTTGATGAGGTCCCATTTATCAATTTTTACTTTTGTTGCTTGTGTTTTGGGTGTAAATTCTAAGAAACTGTTGCCTAACACAAGTTCCTGAAGATGCTTCCTTATGTTTTCTTCTAGGAATTTGATTGTTCTGGCTCTTATATATTAGACCTTTGATCCATTTTTAGTTGATTTTTGTATAAGGTGTGAGGTAAGGGTCCTTATTATTATTATTATTATTAATTTTTCTTTTGTAAATGAGGCCCAGTTTTCCCAGCACCATTTGTTGAAGAGACTATTCTTTCCCAATTGAGTTGCCACCTTGTCAAAAATCAGTTGGCCATAAATGTGAAGGTTGAATTCTGAGTTCTCTATTTTATTCCATTGGTCCCAATGTCTGTCCTTGTGCCAGTACCATGCTATTTTGATTACTGTGGCTTTGTAATAAATGTTTCCAATTTCAACCATAAATTATGGGGGTAAATGGATGCATGTAATACAAATTTTTAAAAGTGTTTCAGTTTCCTAGGCTGCTTAAACCAAATACCCTGAAATGTTTTGGCTTGACAATAGGAATTTATTAGCTTACAGCTTTGAGGCCAAGAAAATGTCCAAATCAAGGTATCATCAAAGTGATGCTTTCTTCTTGAAGACCATCCTTGGCTCCTCTGCCACATGGCAAGGCACATGGAAATGTCTGCTGGTTTCTACCTTCTCTTCCAGATTTTGTTGATTTCACCTTCCTGCTTCTGTGGCTTTCTGTATTCATTCTGTTTATAAAGGACTCCAGTAATAGGATTAAGATGCATCCTGAGTGAGGTAGGACACATCTTAACTAAAGTAGCCTCATCCAAAGGTCCCATAGGAATGGATTAACTTTAAGAACATGTTTTTCAAACCACCACAGTGAGTAATAAACATTAGGCTTTATAAATTAAAAAAATTAAAAAAATATCCCTGAATGTTGTCTTGGACTAAGACCCTTCTTTAGTATATCCTGGGATTACTTGGGTTATTTTCCTGGTTTCAGAGACCAACTTATTAGGTTCAAGAAATTTTTTGAAGATGTCATCCTAGGAAGGCAATACCTTCCCTTTATGTGTATGTGTGAATATGTGGGATAAGTGTTTGAAATAGGTCTGCAGATGGCTATAACAACATTCCCTTATAGCATTCCTTCTCAGTCTTGCCTGCATATTGCAATACTGATGCTTAGGTCTCACCCCAGAGATTCTGTGTTATTGGTCTGGGGTGTGGCCAGGGTATTGGAGCTTTAAAAGGTACCCAGATGATCTGAAAGTGCAGCCAAGTTTTAGAATTACTTCTCTGAAGGTACTAAAAAAAATTTTTTTTTTAAAGATGTGGTCCTTGCCTTTAAGGATATCATAGTATATTTGATGAACTCAGGTATAATTACATGGTAAGTGAAATAGCAGTATAATTAAAAAAAAATTTTATTTAGGCTAGAATTTAAATGACAGGGTAAATTAATTTGTGCACTGAGTTTTGATAGAATATGGGGATTGAGACTTCTGAAAAAAGAGACACAGTTGAACATAAGCAACTACTTTTGTTCCCCCTCAAAATTGTACTAAATTATCAAGGGATCTTCTTTTGTGTAAAGGCCTAGATTCACAAGGTTGGGGAGAATGGGACTGGAGACAATATGAACAAAATGTTGGAAGCTGGAAAGCAGATGGACTAGTGGTAGCAGGAAAATGGAATCCTGCGTAGACAGTGGGGCAGCCGAGAACCAGCCTGGTTTATGTAACAGAATTACCCAAAGGCTCAGGAATTGGCAACACCAAGTACCTCTGGGAGTAGAGGTAAAGGAAGGTGAGGCTTTAGGATAAGGAACATTGGTTGAAAGTCTTTTAAAGAAGCCCTGAGATCTTCAGCTTCCTTCTTCAAATGGCAGAATCCTGGAGGCTGATATTCCATGGAGAGAATAAAATATATCTTAGATGTAGGGGATGCTGGGAAATATAGTCTTTATTCTATGTGGATATGTACTCTGGCATTCTTTTACTGTAGAATGGGGAATGGATATTGGGGGATAATGAGCAGTTGGTACTATGATTATATCAACAGGTATTTGCTACATTAGCATAATAATGATGATGATGATAATGATAGTGATGACCATAGTAGCAGCAAACTCTTATAGTGCTTTCTATGTGCCAGCACTGTCCTAAGCACTTTATATATATATATCAACTCACCTAATTCTCACAACCTTGTGAAGTTTGTTCTATTATTAGCCCCATTTTGCAGGTATGGAAACTGAGGCACAGAGAGGTTAAGTATCTTCCCAAAGTTTTCACAAGAACCAGTCCTGAGGCCACATCTTTCTATGATTAAACCTAACATTGTGATTAAGTTTCAGAAAAACCTTATTTCTTAATGTTGTTCATTGTATTGGTTTTGTGCTGTCTTTTAAAAAATTATTTTATTGATGTATATGCTCAATAAGTATAAGGAATTATTGCTAGTTTTATAAAACCATTTTATGTCTCTACAAATTTAAGTAACATTAGTATACAAAAAATTTAATTTTATCATTTGAAGTCTATTAAATTTTTCTGTTTAAATGAGGTTCATATATTTTGAATAGTATTGTAGAAGGTGGAAAGTTAAATAATTAAATTGTAATTTTAGAACCTAATTCTGGCCACAGCAGAAGAGAGTTGAGACTCAAGGCAGGGAGACCAGGGGTGAGGTAATTGCTGACTCCAGAAGTTCTTAAACTTCAGTATGCAACAGAGTCACCTGGAAAGCTTGCTAAAATACAGATTGCTGGCCCCACCCCCAGAGTTTCTTATTCAGTAGATCTGGAGGGGGACCCAAGAATTTTTCCTTCTAACAAGTTTCCAGATGATGCTGATGCTCTGGTTTGAGGATCACACTTTGAGAACCACTACCTCTATATGAGAAAGATAATGAGAGGCTAGTTTATGGAAGTTCTGGGAAGATAGAGCCAGGAAGGGGTCAATGAGGAGTCAGTCAATGATGGAGAATTGATGGGAATTTTGGGAGGAAAAGGTATAGGACAATTATCAGGGGTTAAATATTGAATGAAAGACTAAGGTTTCCATTGGGTTTTGCAATTAGGAAACCATTGGTTACTTGGTGACCTTAATAAAAACAATTTTCATGGAAAAGTGGAGTCAGAAATAGATTGGTCTAAAAGACTAATGCTTTGAAGAAATATCATATTGAAAGAATATAGATTTTTTTTATTCTGGAACTCTAGATTGTACTCTAACCCTTGACTATCTTAACTGCCCCATCTAGTTTGAACCAAACTAATAAGGCTTCTGTCATGTTATGCTCTATGAAACTTTCTGATTTTCCCCTGACCTTTTGTTTAAAAAATGGATCTGGCATGAAATACAAAAGTGTATATATTGTTATTTCAAGTGAAACTCATCCTTCTGTATATGTGCTTTCTAGTTTCAGATCAATGTAGGAACCTTTCTGCTTGCATTTTCTTATTTATAGTATTTCAGTCTCTGCCTGTCTCTACGATCTTGTTTATGGATTCTCAGTACAGCTCATTTAAATTTACAGAGTTGTCAACTTCTGTTTGTTTTACCTTGGGGTTTTTCTCATAACTATTCTATCCTTATTGTCACTATCATACCCTTGACAATTACCCTAGATGCCTCATTACCTTTGATTTGAATGATTATAATATTTGTCACAGAAACCCTTTTTCTCACTTTCCTTTCAAGATTAGTTCATATATACATGTATGAGATTAATTTTCCCACAGTTCTGATCACAACAGTTTCTTCCTTAAAATCTTCCCCATGTTTAATAGTAAATTAAATAGTAAAGTACAGTTTTCATTGTTTAGCCTTGAGGATCTTTACTGATCTAGCTTCATCTTTTCTTTCCAACTTTAGTTTAGTTTTTTTCCCCCCAGTTTCTTGGTTGCAGCTATACTGCTCACTGGTTGCACCCCAAGCTTCTCTGCCTCTCTGCCTTTATTATGCGTTTTCTGCCCCTCAGAAGGCCGTCCCTCCAATTCAAATCCGACTATACTTCACACCCAGCACATCTTTGCCACCTAGAAACAATTCCTCTCTGCTGGTTTTTTTTTTTTTTTTTTTTTTTTTTTTTTTTTTTTTTTTTTTTTTTTTTTTTTTTTTTTTTTTTTTTTTGCCGTTCATGATCCCTTGCCCTTCTATATGAATATGATGATTAGCCTTTCCATTTCTGCAGAGAAAACTGTTGTAATTTTGGTTGAAATTTTATTGAGTTTGTAAATAGCTTTGGGTGGTATTCCACAAGCATAGAATATCTTTCCATTTATTTAGGTCTTCTTTAATTTTTTTCAGTAATGATTTGTAGTCATCCGTGTACAAATCCTTGACATCCTTGGTTAAATTTATTCCTAGATATTTGATTCTTTTAGTTGCTATTGTAAATGTAGTTTTTTTCTAGATTTCCTATTTAGATTGTTCATTGCTGTTGTATAAAAACGTGACTGATTGTATGAGTTGACCTTGCTGCTTTGCTGAATTCCTTTATTAGCTTTCTTGGAGATTCTTTGGGATTTTCTGTATATAGGATTGTGTTCATCTGAGACTAGGGATAGTTTTACTACTTCTATCCAATTTGGATGCCTTTTCTTTCCTTTTCTTACCTAATTGCTCTGGCTAGGACTTCCAGTACAGTGTTGAATAGTATTGGTGAAGGTGGGCTTCTTTTTCTTGTTCCTGATCTTAGGGGACAGCTTTCTGGCCTTCACTGATGGGTATGATGGTAATTGTGTGTTTTTCATGTATATCTTTTATCATGTTGAGGAGATTTCCTTCTGTTCCTAGTTTACTGAGTGTTTTTTTTAATCAAGAAAAGGTACTGGCTTTTGTCATATGCTTTACTGTGCCAAGTAAGATGATCGTGTGGTTTTTTCCCCTCTTCATTCTGTTCATGTGGTCTGTTACATTAATTGACTTTCTTATATTGAACCACCCTTGCATTCCTGTGATAACTCCTACTTGACCATGACATATAATTCTTTTAATGTGCCATTGGATTTGGTTTGCCAGTGTTTTGTTGAGGATCTTTGTATCTGTATTCATAAGAGATATTGGTCTGTAATTTTCCTTTCTTCTGATATCTTTACCTGGCTTTGGTATTAGGGTGATGCTGACCTAATAAAATGAATTAAGAAGTGTTTACTCCCTTCAGTTTTAATTCTTCTTTGACTATTTGGAAAAATTTACCAGTGAAGCCACCTGATCCTAGATTTTTCTTTGTTGGGGGGTTTTTTGATTGCTAGTTCAATTTCTTGTTATTGGTCTGTTGTGATCTATTTTTTCTTAAGTCAGTATAGGAAGAGTGTGTGTTTCTAAGAGTTTGTCCATTATGTCAAGGTTATCTAATTTGTTGGCACATAATTATTTAGAATATCCTCTTATAATCTTTTTTATTTCTGTTAGGTTGATAGTAATACTCCCTCTTTAATGTCTGATTTTAGTTATTAGTGTCCTCTTTTCTTTCTTTGTCAGTCTAGCTAAAGATTTTATTGATCTTTTCAGAGAACTAACTATTGTTTTCATAGCTTCTCTCTACTGTTTTTCTATTCTCTGGTTCATTTATCTCCACTCTCATCTTTATTATTTTCTTCTTTCTGCTCACTTTGGGTTTAGTTTGCTCTTCTTTTTATAGTTCTTCTATTTGTGAAATTAGGTCTACCTCTGATTTGAGAACTTTCTTCTTTTTAAATGTTAATATTTAGAGCTATAAATTTCCTGCTCAGCACTGCCTTTGCTACATCCCATAACTTTTGGTATGTAATATTTCTGTTTTCATTCTCAGTGTATTTCCTAATTTTCCTTGTGATTCATTGTTTGACCCATTGGTTGTTTAAGAGTGTGTTGCTTAATTTCCATATATTTTTGAGTTTTCCAGTTCTCCCACTGTCATTGGTTTCTAGCTTCATTCCATTGAAGATACTTTGTATGATATCAATCTTTTAAAATTTATTGAAACTTGTTTTTTTGACCTAACATATGGTCTAACCTAGATAATGATCTATGTGCACTTGAAAAGAATGTATATTCTGATTTTAATAGAGGAAGTGTTCTATATATTTCTGTTAGGTCTGGTTGTTTTTTAGTATTGTTCAATTCCTCTATTTCCTTATTGATCTTCTGTCTAGATGTTCTCTCCATCATTTAAAGTGGCATATTGAGTGGAGTGGGTGTAGCTCAGTATTTGAGTACATGTTTCACAGGTACAAGGTCCTGGGCTCAATCCCAGATACTTCCTAAAAATAAAATGTAACATGTGATTTCTTGTGGAGCGGATGTTGCTCAGTGGTTGAGTGCCTGCTTTGCATGTACGAGGTCCCGGGTTCAATTCCTGGTGCCTCTTAAAAAAAAAAAAAGGAGTATATTGAAATATCCTACTATTAATGTAGAACTGTCTGTTACTTCCTTCTGTCAATATTTGCTTCATATATTTTGGAGCTTTGTTGTTAGATTCATGTATGTTTATAATTGTTATATCTCCTTGATGAATTGACCCTTTTTATGAATATGTAATGTCCATTTTGGTCCCTTTGAGTTAAAGCCTGTTTTATCTGTTATTAGTATAGTCACCCCTATTCTCTTGTTTACTATTTGAATGGAATGATTTTTTTTCATCCTTTCACATGCAACCTACTTATGTCTTTGAATTTAAAATGGGTCTCTTGTAAACAGCATATAGTTGGTCATGCTTTTTAAAAATCCATTCTGCCAATCTCTGCCTTTTGACTGTAGCATTTAATGCTTTTAAACTTAAACTGACTATTCATAATGCAGGGCTTACTTTTGCCATTTCGTTCTTTGGTTTTTGTCAGTCTTACATCTTTTTGGTCCCTCAATTCTTCCATTACTGCCTATTTTTGTATTTAGTTGATGTTTTGTGTTGAACCCTCTAGAATTGCTTCTCATTTCTTTCTGTGCATATTTTTTCAATACTTTCTTTGTGGTTACCTAGGGGTTAAATTTAACATCATAAATGTATAACAGTCTTGTTTGTCTGATACGCACTTAAGTTCAATAGCATACATAAACTATGTTCCTTCACCCCTCTGTTTCCCCACCTTTGTTATTCTTGTCACAAATTACATCCTTACTCATTTTGAGTACCACACTATAGATTTATCATTAAATTTATCCATTTGCATTTTAGAAGTAAAAAGTGGAGTTACATACCAAAAATACAATAATACTGGTATTTATATTTAACCATGTCATTATCTTTATGAGAGGTCTTTATTTCTTTATGAGGCTTCAATATATTATTTAGTATCCTTTTCTTTCAACCTGCAGAGCTCCCTTTAGCATTTCTTATAGGGCTGGTGTAGTATTGACAAAATCCCTCACCTTTTTTTAATCTGGGAATGTCTTAATCTTTCCCTCATTTTGAAAAACAGTTTTGCAGGATATAGTGTTCTTAGTTGGCAATATTTTTCTTCCAGCACTTCGAATATGTCCTTTCATGGTTTTGGATGAGAACCTTAATCCTACTGAAGCTCCCTTGTACATGACACATTGCTTCTCTTGATGCTTTCAGAGTTCTTTCTTTGTCTTTGCATTTGACAGTTTGATTGTAATGTACCTCAGTTTGGGTCTATTTCAGTTTATCCTGTTTGGAGTTGACTGAGTATCTTGGATCTGTATATTCATGTCTTTCTTTAAATTTGGGGAGTTTTCAGCCATTATTTCTTTAAATATTCTGTCTTCCATTTTTTTTCCTTCCTGAATTCGCACAATATTTTTATTGGTATACTTGAACATGTTCAGTAGTTCTTTCAGGCTCTGTTCTCTTTTCTTCTTCTTCTTTTTTTGTTTCTGCTCCTCAGACTGAACACTTTCAATTGTCTTATCTACAAGTTTACTGATTCTTTTCTGCCAGCTTCAATCTGCTGTTTAATGCCTCCAGGGAATTTTTAATTTCTGTTGCCTTGGTCTTCAGTTCTACTTGTTTACTTTTTGTGATTGCTGTCTGTTTATTGATATTCTCTTTTTGTTCAACTATCATTTTCTGGATTTCCTTTAGTTCTGCCCGTGTTTTCCTTTAGATCTTGAGCATGTTTAGGACAAGTTTTTAAAATATCTTTGCTGGTTTATCGATATCTGGTCCTTCTCATTGTTGGTTTCTAATGCTTTATATGTTTTATCTTGCTCCTTTGTATGGGCTATCATTTCCTGTTTCTTTGCATGCCTAGTAATGTTTTATGGAAACCTCGACAATTTTTTAGTTCTTTTTTTGAGGGGGATTTCTTTTTAAACAAATCAATTTTATTGATACATATTAATAAAGCATGAATCTATCCAAAGTGTACAATCAATGTTATTCAGTATAATCACATATTTTTGCATTCATCACTTCAGTCATTCTTAGAGCATTTTCATTATTCCAATAACAATAATAATAATAATAATAAATAAAAAGAAACAAGCAACACTCATCACCTCTCAATCTCTCTGTTCTTCCCCTGCTGTACATAGCTGTTATTCTTTTCCTTCTCTCTAGTATATTTGTATTTATATTTTGTTAAAACAGTCTTATATATGTAATATCACCCATATTCGTGTTTTACATGAGTTTTATTATCTTATATAGTCCCATGTAACAGTTTTTAGTTTTCTTTCTAGTAATATACAAGACCTTAGACTTTTCCCTTTCAACCACTGTCATACTCATATCAAAGCTCTGCTAGTTACAGACACCATATCTATTCATGTCCAAAGGTTTACAAAAAACTTTTTTTACCAGTTCTGCACAGATTAACACTCAGCTTTCCATTCTCTACCCTCCTGTTTTCTGGTGACCTATCTTCTAATTATTAACTCCATGAGTTTACACAATATATTTAGTTCATAATAACATAATTTTTACAATATTTGTCCTTTTGTATCTGGCTTGCTTCACTCAACATTATGTCCTCCAGGTTCATCTGTGCTGTCATATGTGCATGACTTCACTTCTTACTGCTGCATAATATTCCATCGTGTGTATACATGACAATTTGTTTATCCATTCATCAGTTGATGGACACCTGGGTTGTTTCCAACTTTTGACAATTGTGAATAATGCTGCTGTGAACATTGATGTGCAGATGTCTGTTTGTGTCTCTGTTCTCAGTTCTTCTGGGTATATACCTAGTGATGGTATTGCCAGGTCACGTGGCAAATCTATATTCAACTTCCTTAGGAACTGCCAAACAGTCCTCCACAGTGGCTGTACCATTCTACTTTCCCTCCCACAGTGAGTAAGCATTACTCTCTTTCCACATTCTCCCCAACATTTACAGTTTTCTGACTTTTTAATAGCGGCCAGTCTAATAGGTCTGAAAAGATATCTCATTGTTGTTTTGACTTGCATTTCCCTAATTGCTAGTGTTGTTGGACATTTTTCCATGTGTTTCTTCACCATTTGTATTTTGTCTTTGGACAATTGTCTACTCAAGTCTTTTGCCCTTTTTAAAATTAGGTAGTTTGTCTGTTTATTGTTGAATTGTATGATCTCTTTGTATATCATGGATATTAAACCCCTATCAGATATGTGATTACCAAATATTTTTCTCCCATTGAGTTGGCTGCCTGTTTATCTTTTTGACAAAGTCCTTTGAGGTGCAAAAGTGTTTAATTTTGCAGAGGTCCCATTTATCTAGTTTTTCTTTAGTTGCTTGTGCTTTGGGTCTAAGGTTTAGGAAACTACCGACTATCACAAGATCTGGAAGACATTTTCCTATATTTTCTTCTAGGAGTTTTATAGTTGTTGCTTTTATTTTGAGTTAATATTTGTATAAGTTATGAGACAGTGGTCCCCTTTCTTTCTTTTGGTTATGGATATTCAGTTTTCCCAGCACCATTTGTTGAATAGACTGTTTTGGCCCAGCTGGAAGGGCTTGACTGCCTTGTCAAAAATCACTTGACTGTAGATGTGTGGGTCTCGTTTTGATTTCTCAGTTTGGTTCCATTGGCCAATCTGTCTGTCTTTAGGCTTGTACCATGCTTTTTATTTTCTTTTGGCGCTGTAGCTATGTAATATGCTTTAAAGTCTGGAAGTGAGAATCCTCCAACTTTGTTCTTCTTTTGTAGGCTCTTTTGGGCTATTCAGGACCCCTTACTCTTCCAAATAAATTTGATAATTGGTTTTTCCAATTCGTCAGAAAAGGCTTTTGGGATTTTTATTGGGATTGTTTTGAATCTGTAACTCCATTTGGGTAGAATTGACATCTTAATGATGTTTAGTCTTCCAATCTATGAACATGGAATGTCCGTTCATTTATTTAAGTCTTCTTCAGTTTCTTTTAGCAATGTTTTGTGGTTTTCTGAATACAGGTCCTTTATGTCCTTGGTTAAATTTTTTCTGAATATTTGATTGTTTTAGTTGCTATTAAAAATGGAATTTTTATTCTGGTTTCTTCCTCAGATTGCACATCAGTAGTGTATAGAAGCGTTATTGATTTTTGCATAGTAATCTTGTATCCTGCCACTTTGCCGAACTCCTCTATTAATTCTAGTAGCTTTGTTGTGGATTTTTCAGGATTTTCTTCATATAGGATTGTATCATCAGTGAATAGTGAAAGTTTTACTTTTTCCTTTCCTATTTGGGTACCTTTTATTTCTTTTTAAAAAAATTTATTTATTATATATTCC
>PVKH010006188.1:0-21304 GCA_004027955.1 Chaetophractus vellerosus
TGAAACCATGCCTCTGGGTTGACTCCTTCATAACCTTAAAACTCTGTACCCAGAAGGAGACATCAGACCTAAAAAGCTCACTTTCTGTTTGAACTCTGTGTGGCCACAATACAAATTGGACAATGAAAGTCAATAGCCAGAAAATGGCACTTTTGATTTCCAAGTTCTCTGAGACTTAGAGAACTTTACTCAGCACAACAGCAAGTGGTCCGAGATTCCCTCCATTCAGGCTTTCCTTTTCCTTCATAATTGTCCCTCCCTCTGCCAATCCTGTACCACCTACCAAATCCTCCTCCTCCTCAGTAGACCCCCACTTCTGCACACAGGAAACCCTTCTTCCGACTTTCATCCCTCCGATCACACCCCTCCTCCACCACCATATGCCTTATCAGCACCTCCTAAACCTACTCCATCCTCCTCCTATTCCCCTACACCTCCCCCTGAACCTGCTCCCTTCTCCCCACCCACCACCCGCTCTCCAGCCCAACTCTCAGCTCTCAAGCTTCCTTCCCCAGAATCTGTACTCCCTCTCTAGGAAGTGGCCAAGGCAGAAAGCATTATGCGCATTCACACGTCCTTCTCCCTTTCTGATCTCTCCCCAATCAAGCACTGTCTCAGGTCCTGTTCCTCTGATCCTTCTCATTTTATCAAAAATTTCAATACCCAGCTGTCCCTAATAACCTTACTTGACAAACCTACAATTACCTGCCTCTTACAAATAAACTTTTAGCTGACTCCTAAGTCTAAGTGTACTCCTAAAACGCAATAATCAAAAATATATGTGTTAAATATCTGTCTATCTAAACTGCTAAATTAAAGCTAAACTGCATTTTTAGTGCTCACATATTCCTAACTGGTTGCTGATTAGTAGTAAAAGTGTTTCCAAAAAACAAGCTTGCATATTACAGGCAACACTAATTCCAGAAAGAAAAAAAATAGTAAAGAAGGCACTAACACTGGCTCAAACAGTAAGGTGGGTAAACCTTAACTTACCCTGTGAGTTGAATGTAGCCAGTATAATATAGGCTTTGAGTGGAGTTTGTGACAGAGGCAACATTCTAAACGAATACCCCTTGGGTCTTAATCACAATTGTGGGAAGGGGCCAAAGTACAATATAGGGCCTTAGAAAGGTAACTTTGTGCAGCATACCACACCCTGTTGCAAGTAAAAGGCTTAACCCATTAGTGTACATTCACTCTGAAAACTGCCAGCCCTATCCAGAAGTGGATTGCAGATACTAGAAACAAGTCAAGAACAATGAAGAGTCATGAACTACCCTCTGCGAGAAAAAGATCTGTGGAAAAGCATCTGAAACACCTGCCGACGGTAGCAGCCCCTTTCTCTTACAGCTCCTCTCCTGGTTCATATACCAAATCATACAGTTTACAACACAAGAATACGTGATTGGCATCTTCTTGATGTGTGAGCAACAATACCAACCCCTGCAGAACCAGAAGCCAAAACCCACCGAGCAGGATGGAAGGGAACCCCTTTCCGCCCCTTCAAAGCAGGAAGTAGCCAGACTGCGTTGACGCCCCAAATACCCTCACCCTTCTGTCCAGCCCAATCCCTTATGCTCCAGGTCTCTCATTATATATATATCAAAGTGTAGGGAATGTTAGAGGTTCCCGATTACAGAGTTCACAATGTACAAATTAACAAACTGTACCATAGACTACATGACTGACTGAACAAACAATAGCCCACATGCACAAATGCAGCCAACCATCTCCTCACCAGAACATGGTGATGGAGCAGTGTGAGATAAAGATCCCTACCCACCTCCTGACCAAGGCTCCATCAGCCCCTCTTATACTCCAAGAATACACTACTCCCTAGGTCACACACCCTAACCATACAAGGGAAAGAATTTGCTTCTTCAGTTCCCTACTGACCCCTAGGTCCTACCCTACTCTTAACCCCCCTCTCACTAACTTTCCCCCACCTATAGAAGTACTGTATAAATTCACATCTTCCCCTTCCAGGGGTGGGCTGAAGTCTAATCTTCAGACCCTCTCCGCTGGAAGAACTTCTCAATAAATTTCCTGCCTGCATTCATCAGTCTCAGCATCCCAGTGAGTGCTGCTTTTCTCCAATATCACTGGACTAAAGATTCTTGCTTGGTGGTTTAACCATTTTAACCCCCTGCCATCTAGCCTTCATGGGTTATGATGAGAAATTGGCACTCTATCTAATTGAAACTCCCTGGTACATAACACATTGCTTTTCTCCTGCAGCTTTAAGAACTCTCTTCTTGACCATTGCATTAGATATTGTGCTCAGTATATGACAGGGTATATTTTTCTTCATGTTTACCCTGTTTGGTGTTCCCTGGGCTTCTTGGATGTGCATATTCACATCTTTTGCTAAGTTTGTGAAGTTTTCTGTCATTTTTAAAAAAATATTCCTTCTGCCCCTTTCTCTACTTCTTCTCCTTCCTGGATTCTCATAATGCATATATCGGTATGCTTGATGGTTTTCCAGAAGTGTCTTTGGCTATTTTCACCTTTTATCGTTATTTTTACTTTCTCCTCATCAGCCTAACTATTTCAGTTTTCTTGTTTGATGATTCTTTCTTCTGCCAGCTCAAGTCTGCTCTTGAAACCCTCCTCGGCATTTTCCATTGTGATCTTCAACTCCTGTAGTTGTGTTTGGTTCCTTTTTAAAATTTGTCTCTTTACTAATATTCTCAAATTTCTCATTCATGGCTTTCCTGATATCCTTTAGTTCTTTCTCTGTATTTTCCTTTAGCTCCTTGAGCATTTTTAAGGTCATTTTAAAAATGTCTTTGTTGAGTATGTCCACATTCTCGTTTTCTTCACTGGTGTTTTATAGATTTTTTCTTCTTCCTTTGTGGACCATAATTTTCCTCTTTCTTTATTTGTCTTATACTCTTGTTGCACAGTGTCCATTTTAATATTTTAAAATGTTAACTCTGGTATTTATTCCCAAGCTGTTTCTTGATTTTCTGACCAACTGCAATAAGATGAAGATTTTCTAGAGCTTCAGCCCCCCAATCATGAAGTTCTGCTCAAGTCAAATGCAAGTTTGGGGTTCTCCCTGTCTGCACTTGTGTCTTGTCCTAGGCCTGTGCTTGTTAGTTGTTTTGGAGTTCGCCTGTCCACAGGAGTTTGAATGCCCCCTCTGTTTCCCAGGAGACAAACCTCTGCTCTCAGAGTATTTAAAGCAGGCAAGCCTTTGCCCCAGGCATTCTGCCTATATAGATTCTTAAACTCCTTTAGTTGTCTCAAGCTACTTTTGCTTGGAGGGCAAATTCTGGGAGGCAGTGCACCATAAAAGAGTTTCTCAAGTCAGTCTTTCCCAGCTGAAGCAGGTCCAGGGACCATGAAGGGGGTGCAGAGCAGCTCCAAAGTGTCCTGGGTAGGGGCTCAGGAAGGGTGCCAGGAGCTTCTGCCACTACTCCCCAAAACTGAGCTTTCTAGACTTGCCCAGCAAATACAGCCCTTAAACTAACTCCATAGTCCTGAGGAAGTTGGGTGTCTTCAAGTCTCTGCTGTTACCTTTTTTCCAGGACTGATTGAGACAATGGTCACTCTCATAGCCTGGCCTCCAGTGAGCTAAAATCACTCATCAAAAGCCATGGTCAGAGATTGGTTGTGCCCACCCCTGGTCTTGGGGAAGATGACTTTTCTATCTCTTTCTGTCACCAAAGAGCTAACCCATGGCAGCTGCTGAGTGGGGGATAGTGCTAGTTGGCATCACAGTTTACTGTTCTTTACAGTTATTTACCAGCCTTTTCTGCCCATTCTTCCCTGAGTGTGTTTTACAGTGTTCCACTGGCCTCCAGAGTTTCAAAATAGTTGTTTTAGAGAGTTCCTGCCTGTTTAATAGTTTTGATGTAAGGACTGAATCTTGGAGTTTCCTACTCTGCTATCCTTCCAGAATCAGTGGAAAATTTTTGAAGCTGATTTTTTTTCCTAATATTGTGCTTGCCAAGGAAAAGGATGAAAAACAATTATAAGAAAGATCAATGATAATTTAATCCAATTTTTCACATGAGATTTTAGGAATTTGTGGCCTGCATGCAAAAAATATGCTGTCATAACTATAGAATTTTTGTTGTTGATGTTTTTGGTAATTTCTCAGCTCTTTAAATATTTTGCTCACTAATTTGTTTGCTCACTTACTGAGTTCATTTTTATTCAGCAGTATAACAATTGAGAACCTACTGTTGTTTATATTATTTATTCTTTTACTAATACCTAGTCTGTTCTATGCATTAAGGTATTATAAATAAAAGACAAAGAAAACAGTATATATTCCCATGATTTTAATTAATTTAAAAATAAAAATTAATATTCAAGCATGAATGAAATAGTTGTTTCTTTATGGTAATGGTATTTTTTCTAAAATAAGGATTGATTTAAATTTGGTAAAAATATACAGATTATTCTCCTCTGAACATATTTTTATGACATGTGGAAGATTTTACTTTCACCATGATATTATGCATACGTTTTCTGGTCAAGAAAAATTGCTTTTAAATGTATGAGGACTTAAACTAAAAGACACCTCAGAGAAAATCTTGGAGACTAAAGTTGTAAGCATTAGGAATTTTTTCATCTGCTTCATTTTTTAGGCTTCACTGTTTCATTATCATACTACCTCATTTTTGTTACCAGTAAGTTTCAAAAGTAAGTATAGTTTATTAGTCAGGGTTCTCTAGGAAAACATAACTGACAAGAGATATCTGTAAATATTATGTGATAATATTGTCTCACATGATTTTTGGGGTACACATGACCAAATTCCATAGGGCTGGCTGAAAGCCAGGAACTCTGATGAAGGTCCTCAATGAATTCCCCACAAGGAGCTGGCTGGCTGAAGTAGAGATAAAAATTCTCTTCTGGCTGTTGAAATCATCACTTCACCTTTTAAGGCCTTCAGCAGACTGGATGAGACCTTTCTCATTGTGAAGGCAATCTCCTCAGTTGGTTGTAGATGTGGTCAGCCATAGATGCAATCAACTCGCTAATGATATAAGTCCACAAAATATCCTCACAGTAACAATTAGGCCAGTGCTTGCTTGATCAAACTACCAGGCACTATTACCTGGCCAGGTTGACACATGAGTCTAACCATTACAATGGTGAAAGTAAATGAGATTCATGTTTGTAATGAGGAACAATTGAGACATTATAAATGGGAGTTTAATAGAACCAAGGTCACTTTTGAAGAACGTGTGTTAAGCAGTGTTTTGCCCTTACTGTTTTATTTATAAGCAGTTTCTTTAATACCTCTTCATGTGATATTATTACTATTTAAAAATAGTATTTGTAATTATATTGTAAACTTTTTTATACTTTCATGTACATATTTTAGATGCTATTTAGGTGTACAGAAGTATTAAAAAGAGAGTACTAAAAAGAAAATTATGTTTGTGTAAAATCACTGATGAGTGGGAAAAGGTGAAACCAGCCAACTAGTTAATGAATCATAAACTATTTAAGGAACTCTGAGGGCTTCCCAGTAGGGAACCTAATCTTATTCCTTATTCAGATATGTCATAGCATTCAAAATTTCTTCCATAGTGGAAGTTCTCTCTTCTAGTACACACACGCACACACAAACCCTTCAATGCTTTGAATACAGGAGCCTTCAAATATATCTCTAGAAGAAGTTTTAATAAATTTAATGTCCAGTAATTTAGTAATCAGTTTGAAGCTTTTTGTAGGGCTTTTTCATGTTGTTGCTTTAACTTTAAGGAAATTATTCTCTTATTGAAAAGTTTACTGTATTTAAATGGTCTTTCTGAATAACTATAACATCCTGTCTTCATTTTGAATAAACTGCATAGATAAAATTTAGAATTATGAAAATGCCTGGCATAATTGAAGAGTATGGTTCTGTAAAAAATTTTAGAAAATTTTATGTATTTATGTGTGGCTCAGATTATAATATCATATAAATTTGGTCACTTGTTTAGGTATTTACAGATACTATATCACACCTAATATAATAAATACCTTCATATAGTCAAGACATTTGTTCTTTTCTGTGAAAAAGCAAAATTAAGTGATAGGGCGTCCTCCTATTTGAGTCACTAGAGTATTCCTTTGTTTTGATAAATGGATTCTAAAGCAGAGTTAGGGCATCTGAATCCTTTGGGAGTTCCAAGGGGAGAAAGAAAGAATGGGATATCCACAGAGTCCCAGATTTTGAATATTGTGTTGAGAGTCTGAGGATAATGCAAAAGTTTGATGATGTAGAGTCTTTTCTCAACTTCTGTTCCAATCAAGGTGGTGACTTACTCTTTACAAAATTTCGCTGATACATGCTGAGACTACACATTCCTCCAATAGCCCTGGAAAACTAGAGCTTTAAATTTGGTCTGTTCTTCTGTCTGCAACGATTATAGGCAGGATCTTGAGTGGGTAAATGCAGGTGGGGGGTCATGAGGGGGAGTGTGAGCGTGAGCATGAGAACAAGAGAAAGAGACTGATTGCTGAAAGTGGTCTTTTAAAATTTTTATTTGGGCAATTTAAGTAGGGCAGGGAATGGAGTTAAATTATATATATGTGTATATCTGATTTTCTCGAAGTTATATTTAAAGAATTTAGATTTTACTTGCTTCCATTGTTCTCTCAACCCCTTAACCAGTTCCTATATTTTTGCCAGACATCTTTCTAGACACAGCATATAATAATAAAAACACCAAAATTAACAGCACTGAAATATATATCTGAATATATTAAAAAGGGGGAATGTTCAATTGAATATATAGCAACAGAATAAAATTTTTAAAAATCCATGGAACTTCTACAGTACACAATCAGTGAACCCTAAGTTAAACCACGAACTAGAGTGAATAGTACAATTATTAAAATGTACTATCTTCAGTTGTAACAAATGTTCCACACCAGTGCAAGGTGTTAAGAATAGGGTACTGTATGGGAATCCAGTATTTCATGAATGATTGTTCTGTAAATCCACAACTTCTCTAGTTAAGAAAAAATCTATCAAAAGTTAATTCTATATTATAAACTTTGTTATACTGGTAACATGTTAGAGCTGCAAATATTCAGGCAACCTGATGGCTCACACTTGATTATTACTTCCATTAGTTCTTGGTAGCATAAACAAATACCTTCTTGTGGAAAACTGCAATTTAAAAAAATTCTTTTGAAGAGAGTGTTTTGCAAAGAGAAAAATTCTAAATACACTCTGTTGTTAATTTTTTTTCCCTCAGGTTGGTGAGACCAGATGCAAAAAGGTTTGTACTTCTAAGTCTGATCTAAGATCTAATGACTTCAGCATTGTTGGAAGCTTACCAAGAGATTTTGAATTATCCAATTATGACTGCTATGGAAAACCCATTGAAGTCAACAATGGACTTGGGAAATCTCAGGCAAAGAACACCAAGAAGCCACCTCCTGCCAAACCTGTTATTCCAACAGCAGCAAAGCGAATTGATCTGTATGCAAGAGCATTGTTTCCTTTCTGCTTCTTGTTCTTCAATGTTATATATTGGTCTATATATTTATAATAGAGTATTTCCATTTACATAAAATAAAATCCCATCTCATTGTCACCAACCTCATTCATAAATGGCAATCTGTGAAAATGTTTGCATTTTCATAGCAATATATTGCATTTGGATGCTATTCGATTGTAATAAAAGTGTGGCATCTTAATTTTGAATGGCAGCATGACCCTGTAATGTCTGAGCTCTAATAATGACATATACATGTATAGCATACACACTTCTTTAGGAATAAACGAAGGACAAGCATACTACATAATAGAAATCCAAACAATTCTCTCCAGTTAGTGTAAACTGAATATTCTTCAGATAATTCTGATAATAAAATAATGTGCACGCTGCATCTTATTATGATTACCATTCTAACATAGGTAGTATCTCAAATTTCCTTCCTTGTAACTTAACAGAAAAAGCATTTTATTCTTGTATAATTTTCAATGGTAATATCACAGATTAAACTAAATTGTATTACATATTATTTAAACTTTGTAAGTAGAAAAATATCAGTTATAATTATGTGGGCTCTTTGGAGAAATAAAGTTCAGAAAATGACTAATTTGTAAAATCAGCTCATTGTAAAGTGTGCCTGTGTTGTCAAAATGCCAAATAATAAAAACACTGTAAGCATTTTTGAAACAAAGGGAAATTCTGGATTTACATAAATGCATAGTGAATCTTGGTTTGTGATAAAGTAAAAATAACGGATAGATGTATGGATTAAACATTTAGGAGAAAGGAAAATCTATTTAATCCATCTTAAAACCTAAATATATTTTCATGGATTTAATTTTGCCCCCAAAAAATAGTGCCTTAAGAAGAGTCATAAATTTTTAAAATTGTAATACAATAATATATATGTGATTTAACATCATTTTTAAGACACCAATAAGAAAATATCCTATTACTAAAATAACTTGAGTTATTTAAAAAATCAATTGCCATTAAAAGATTTTTAGCTTTATTTTATTAAAATAGTTACATATTTGTAAGTAAAATGTTAACCTTTTTCTCTGTATTTCTTTTTTCTTCTTTATTTAATATTTTGGGGTTTGTTAAACATAGTTACAGGATAAGTAAATAATAACTTTTTGTTCTTTTTACCTAGGAGGAAACAAAGCAATAATGTTAGACATCACTTCTCCTGGTATTTTCTGTCTTGCTAAAATTCCCAATAATTGAGTTTTATCTACTTTAATCTTGTTCCAACCTGAAAATAAGCACATTCTGGTCAATGAGACTCCCATTTCCCAATTGATATCACAGCCGTTGTTCCTTTTTTATTTCTGCCATAGATGTAATTAGAACTATCAGTAATTCACATAACATAAAGAGCAAATAAGATATTTACATAACTTGGAGGGTTTTGTTGTAGTTGAGAGTTTGTATGGCCAATTCAATAATAAAATGTGTTCAAAAATACCATTTCTGCAAATTGCCATATGTGATTCAATGATATTCAATTTCCTGAAGACTTGTTTAATTTTTTAAAGAGTCTCACTGCTCACTCAGTTTCTAAATGGTATGTAATCTTTTCCCCTGGAGTGCTTCACCACCCTCTATTTGAAGAAACATAGCCATGTAAGGAGTTTTAAAATGCCACAAGTGACCCAATTGTTGGATTTCCATATGCTATCAATGCGTAAGTGGCCCCAGGGCAACAATATATTTTTTTTAAAGATTTATTTATTTTATTACATATCTCCCCTCCCCCCCCCCCCCCCCCGCTGAGGCGACGCGCCGAGAGTGGTCACTGCGCAGGCGCGGCTTTCCCCGCTTGTGGGCGGCTTCTGCGTCTGTTCATGGCTGGCTTTCAGTTCGCGGGTGGCTGGCTGCGCTCCATTCGCAGGCGACCTGCCCTGCCCATGGCGGCTTTTGCCCTGTCCGTGGCAGCTTTTTGCCCTGCCAACGGCGGCTCTGGCCCGCCCATGGCGGCTTGCCATTCTCAAGGCGGTCTGCCCGTTAGGTCCCTGGGAATCGAACCCGGGGCCTCCCATGTGGTATGCCGGTGCCCTATCCACTGGGCTATCGAGCCGGCCCCAACAATATTTTAATGAACAAAAAAGTCTAGATTAGGACTTCAGTCATTTAATATTTTCATTTGTAATAATTTGATTTGCTTAGAATCTGTCTTTTTATTCTGGCAAATTTCATTCACATCAGGAAGTCTGATCTAGATACAGAATTTAAAGTGGAAAATATACCACATGGAAGACAAGACTCATCCTATAGGAATTTCTTTATAGAAAATAATGTGAATGGATTAAATTTATGTAATAAAATATTGTAGTTTCTTAAGATTAATCATAATACCCAATTATATATAAATAACTACCCTGGGATTAAGTGTGTGTATATAAATACACATGGAGCACTGAAAAATGATCATAGCAAATATGTACAAACTGTGTCCACCAAAAGTTTGCAATTCTTTGAAGAGTTAATTCATTTAACCCCCGGGTAATTCTTTTAAATGCTATGTATCTCCAAGCAGCCTGCAGTATATCTACCTTGGAGGGCTTGCTGATACCTTAAATTCAATGCCTCCAAAATTAAAATTATTGCCTCCTCACAAATCAATAGGTTCCCTTGAATTTTTCTATTTCAGGTAAAGCCATCACTATTCCAGTCACTCATCCTAAATCTTCCTTCCTTTCAAGTACCAAGTCCTATAAATTCTCCCTCTTACACATACCTCCTTTCCATTCCTGCTAGTTCAGTTTCCCATTCTAAATCAGACTATTGTAGCAGTCTATAATCTCGTTCCACTATAACCCAATTTAATTTTGAACAACCTTATAATTTTTATTTTTTAATCCCCTAAGTAATATGTTGATATTTTATAAAGCAAACAAATGTATTTAGAGTAAGCACTTTAAGTTTCCTGTCATCAAACTGTTTTCTCTCTTCTGCAGAGGTCACCACAGCCTTGTGTTCCCCCAGATCTATTCTAGGCATTTACAACCTCTATCTCATTTTTAAATATACAGGATAATTTCACACATGGGATTTAACATGAGTGGAATTTTACCATATGCATAGGTAAATTTTATTTTCATTTAATATGTCTTGGAGATCTTTCCATGTGAGGATATATTGAATGTCCATAATAAATCTACCTTCTGCATCCTATTATTTTATAGCATGCATTTGCTCTTAACTTCTTTTCTAATGGGAATTTAGTTTACTTTCTTTCTAATACAAAATAGTCTGCAATAAACATCTTTGGGCACTTATATTTCCATGAGGCAGATGCCCAGAATTGGAGTTGTTTAATT
Organism: Chaetophractus vellerosus; assembly: GCA_004027955.1. Taxonomy (NCBI): domain Eukaryota; kingdom Metazoa; phylum Chordata; class Mammalia; order Cingulata; family Chlamyphoridae; genus Chaetophractus; species Chaetophractus vellerosus. Next base: position 10,781 of record PVKH010006188.1, read on the forward strand.
GAGGTGTAAACATTTTAGCTTCTAGAAGGTTCTCCAAAATTTCCTTCCAGAAGACTCCTAATGTGGATTTTCAACAAGATTACTGGTGTGCCCAAGCTCTTACAGTCTAGTTATCTATCTACTTCATGTTGTTGATACATAACTTTTCTTTTTACAAACTCTTAATTTTTGTATTATTTCAGACTTGTTAAAAATTTGAAAAAAATGTCACAAAGAATTCCTGTGTACCCTTCATCCAGATTCTCCAAATAGTAACACTTTATCACAAGTGCTTCATTTTCTCCTCCCCATGTGTGTGTATTTGTGTGTGTGTTTGAGATATATTTAGGACATTTAAATTATGATTAGGGGCCGGCTCGATAGTCCAGTGGATAGGGCGCTGGCATACCACATGGGAGGCCCCGGGTTCGATTCCTGGGGACCTCTCCTAGCGGGCAGACCACCATTGAGAATGGCAAGCCGCCATGGGCGGGCCGGAGCCGCCGTGGGCAGGGCAAGAAGCTGCCACGGACATGGCAAGAGCCGCCACGGGCAGGGCAGGTCGCCCGCGGATGGAGCGCAGCCAGCCACCCGCGAACTGAAAGCCGGCCGTGAACGGACGCAAAGCCCACAAGCGGGGAAAGCCGCGCCTGCGCAGTGACCACTCTCGGCGCGTCGCCGCAGCGGGGGGAAGGGGAGATATGTAATAAAATAAAAAAATCTTTAAAAAAAAATTATGATTAAAGTTACAGATAGGATGTCCCTTAAATTCTAAACAATTTAGCATGTTATTTCCTAAAAAAACAATCCAGGATATGTTTCATTTAATTATCATAGATTTTATATATTTAAAATCGAGTTGTGACCATATCATTCTCCTGCTCAAACAGCTTTAGCATCTTTTGGATGAAATTTTTTTTTAAATCCTCTCTATGACACACAAAATTCTATTAAAAATTTAACCTTTCTTTGCAGTTATACCTCACACCATTCCTCTACTCACATCCTAAACTCCAACCAAACTAACTGTGTCTATCACATTTGCAGTGATTAAAGTACTAATTTCAGCCAGGTTACTTTCCTTTTAAGTAAGTGATTAATTGTATTTTTCACTATTTCTTTTAAGTGGAGTAGTCTTGGATGTCAAGTTTATTCAAATATTTATTTTTATTCAACCTTAAGCATTTTTAATTGTATTCTTTCATCTCTATCAAATAATGAAATTAAAATATTTCCTATTACATATGAAGTGCTCAAATTAAGCTGCTTTAAAAATAACTCAATTTATCATCTATATTACTGAAAATATCAAGTTACATAAATTGTTGGAAATAAAACTTTAAAGTACCCAGGATCAAATCAGAAATAGTTTGAAATATTATTGTATCATCTTTATTTGAGGCTTTATAATAGAATATTATGACCTTACTTTAGAGTAGCAGGTTTATTCAAATTATGTTTTAAAGTTAAATACATATGTACAAATAGTAGATGAATAATTTAGTATTCACTCCCTCCATTTGTCTTTTTTTTTAAATAGGGAAGTTTTAGGTTTTCAGAAAAATCATGCAGAATGTACAGACTTGCCATATACCTTCACACACAGTTTTCCTTATTAACAGGTTAAATTAGTGTGGTACTTTTGTTATAATCGATGACTCTGTATTATTATAATTATACTATTAACTGTAGTCCACGGTTAACATTACCTTTTTCTTTTTAATAAATATATTATTAACCTTTTAAGAAGTTAAGGTCAAGTTCTTTCAGAAAAATCAGCCAATCACTGGTATAAGAATACAGATTTTCATGCAATTTATATTAATAGAAAATATGGATATTATATTCAAGGTTGGTTATACTCAGTGTTGATATTTTACATTTCAACCACAAATACTGGAGAGAATGTGGTGAAATAGGAACACTCTTTTGCTGTTGGTGGGAATGTAAAATGTGCAGCCTCTGTGAAAGACAGTTTGGCAGGTCCTCGGGAAGCTAAATATATAACTGCTGTATAATTTGGCAATCCAGCTACCAGGAATATATTCAGAAGAACTGAAAACAATGACACAAACAGATATTTGCACACAGATATTCATAGTGGCATTATTCACAACTGCTAAAAGAAGAAAACAACCTAAGTGCCTGTCAACCTATGAACGGATAAACAAAATGTGGTAATTACATGCAATGGAATGGTATTCAGCTATAAGAAGAAATGAACCGGACAAGCACATGACACATGGATGAACCTTGAGGATATCATATTGAGTGAAATAAGCCAGCTACAAAAGGACAAATATTGTATGGTCTCACTGATATGAACTAAAAATTACTAAAGGTATCATGTTAAACTATAGAGTATAGATTAATAGGAGACAGACGTGGGTTGCGAACAGAGTTGATACTGAATGTATGTGGAATGTGTAATAAGGTCAATTGTAAATATGTGGAAGTGGATAGAGTTGATGTTAGCACATTATGAGTATAACTAATACTGCTAATTTATAAATGATTATAGCTGAAAAGTGTAGTCTAGGGAGGTTAATGTTAATTGAAAGACAGCTAGAGGATAATCTAGGCACTATATAACAGTGATTTTGGTGATAGACAAGGATTGTGGTTAAAAATAAAAATACGAGAATGTTCCTTAATTACAAGGATGTTAAGGATATGGTGATACATGGGAAAATTAACAAATGTAACTTATAGACTATAGGTAACAGTAATATGGTAATATTTTTGTATAATAGGCAAAGGAGATATTATATCAATGCCAAAGGTAAAAAAAAAGAATATGGGATTTAATTTTTTGAGATATGAATATGATCAAGCATTTTTTCCCTTCATTTTCCTCATTAAAAAGGAGACCTTCTCCATGTCATTTAATCAATCTGTGCTTATTTATCTCTCTGAACACTGGAGAAACAATTGAGTTTCTTTTTAGGATTAAATAAGATAAATGTGACTGGACAGAATTTTTAGAAGTAATGCTCCCATAATTTGTTAAAATGCCTTTTGTCTGTTATTTTTGAAGTTGAAATAAAGTTTACTTAAACATTTTTAAAAAGCATAATAAGGTGGAGCAAAAATCAACCATTTGTCTAAAAGAAAAACTATGCACTTTGAAGATGTAAGAAATACTTTAATATATTTTAACATAGTTAAATAAAGGCCATTTTTAAAATACATCAAAGAATTTTGGAGCTAGAAATTAAAAATATGAATTGTAAAGTACAGAAGCATTACAATGAAAATTAAGTGCTATTTGAATTTATTTCTTAGTTAATATTGCTAAGGAAATAATGAGCAGTAAAGTAAGTTTTCCATAGCTGATGATGTAATGCACTTTAGCTAATGTTTGTTTCTTAACCAAAACTCCCATTTGATCTTAATCCTATAACTTGAAACAGTTTTCAGTAAATCCCAATTTTCAGCCCGAGGCAATTGCAGTTCAATTAATATCAGTGACAGTGAAATGGCTATAAAGGGGGCAGAGCCCTCCATGGTTAAACAAGAATTGCAGTGGAACTACAGGTCCTTAACCAATTATCTCACTGAATAGCAATTTTATTAGTCAATTAGCATTGCCTTGCCCTATGCCACTGATGACACAAAACAGAAATCCCTTTTTGTATAATGGTAAACAAGCTGAAGAGGCAAATTATTCTAGCATTTGAAAAGTTCAGCCCTTGGCACATTCTTTTAAGTGTTCATCAGAGTTGGAAATAGTAGCAGGAGGAAAAGAGCATTTAACAATAATAAACACTTCATATGCTTCTCTTTGAATACTACAACCTCATACTATATAGATTTTTGGAATCTCTAATTACAATGTGCATCTGGCACAGAATGGCAGTACCAAATCTACTTGCTTTATTAATAAAGCCCAACGTTTTGTACAAGTTTGTCAAAATCTGCAGGCTTGTCAAAGATGATCTTTAACTTATTAACTGAGAGAATATTATATGGAACTCATTAAGAGGGAATACCTAATAAATTCTGTCTCAGACTATTATAAAGCCTCTTTCTAAACACAGCTGCATTTTTCTGGTTCATTCATTTGTATACTCAAAAGCTCTTTCATTCAAAAGTCACTATGGTTTCTGAGTCCAAGGGCATTTAGAAGCTTTCAAAGTTTTAGAGGATCAACTTGAAATGCCCAATGAAAATTTGAAATATATGTGGACATGCATCATATCAAAATCACTTGAGGCTCTCAACCAAGTCAAAAGCCAATATCATATAAAAACATATGTACAAGCCTATACATATGTTTACATGTGATGTAGTTAAAATGTATAGATTTTACATTTTATATATAAATGTATAGAATCTATACTCAGGAGAGGGAACTAGAAAAACCTTTGAGTTGGAAGTAGGAATACCTAGGTTACAGGGTTTGTCATTTAGAACCATGCAAACCCTTCAAAGAATCTTTCTTTTTCTGTTATCCTATTTTGAGTGAATACAAATAATATAAGAACTATCCATTACAATGTACAAGTCTGTATATTTTATTTGTTAAAAGCAAGGACTTGGAATCAGATAGACAAGGTTAGAGTCCATGTAAATCTAGGTGTTTTACTTAACATCTGTGAGCACCGGTTTCCTCACTGACAAAATGTGGATAATAATGACAACCTCATAACACTATTGTGAGGATTTAATGTATTAATATATGTAAAGTGCTCAGCAGAGTCCTCAGCACAGTCAACGTGTGTTACGGGGAGTATTGTGTCCACAAAAGGACAAGTTCAAGTCCTTATTTCAGTCCTGTGAATGTGATTTTATTTGGAAATAGAGTATTTGAAGATGTTATTGATCAAAATGAGGCAAACTGGATTAGGGTAGGCCTTAATGCAATATGACTGGAATCCTTAGAAGAAATAAGAATTGCTCACAGAGACAGAAGAGGGGAAATATCACGAGATGACTGAGGTAGAGAAAGCCATGTATTGCCAGCTTGCCACGGCCAGAAGCTAGAAGAGGAATGGGACAGCTTCTCCCCTATAGGTTTAAAGGAAGCATGGCCCGGCCAGCACCTTGATTCTGGATTTCTAGCCTCCAAGACCTGTGAAACAATAAATTTCTGTTGTTTTAAGTTATCCAGTTTGCAGTATTTTGTTTTGGTAGAATCAGGAATCTAAGACAGTGTGCAATACATATGGTTATTATCATCTACTTTTACCTCGTATTACTATCACAGTTACTATTATTTCTAGCACTAAAACAGTTATGTTTCCATTTTTCAAATTTTCTTTATTGTTTCATTATTTAAAAAATGGTGTTAGGCTAAAAAATACTCTGGCATTCTGACAATAGGGGAATATTACTTCCAGTCTTTAGGTATTTTAACATCCATGATCATTGATATCAACTGAGAATATAAAATAATGTAAGGAGAGGAACATTAGAAGGAACTATAAATTACATATTAAAGTAATCTTGGAATGATAAAGGAGTCTTTGGAATTCTTAATTGGAGATTCACGATTAAAAAATGAAGATGACGAAATATAATGCTAAAAATAAAGAATGTACATTTTTATAGTCATATTTTACATTTTTTCTATCAAAATGCAAATATATGAGAATATTTGATTCTTTTTTAAGAAAGAATAAGGAGAATAAATTTCCTGTATATGCTATAGAAATTGAGCTCAATCTTTTATAACTCGTGCATATAGGTTATCACTAACTAATTAATGCACATAATGCTTGTCATGGAAAACTGTATGACTCTGAAGTTCTTTGGAAGCATGGAGGGAATATTAAGTTATCTTCAATAGAATTGTAGTGTTAATATATTTTATCATCTTCTAATTTTTTGAAGGTCAAAAATCCAACTACTGAACATAATTGTTATTCTCAATCAAAATATCCAATTAATCTAATTCTGTATAAAAGATAATGTTCACTCTGAACTCATACTTAAAATGTTTGAGGCTGACCTCTGATTAAGCACATCATATCTGACTTCTCCTTAAGGCAAAGTATTTTATATTATAGCCATAATATATATTCATTTTTTCAAGAAATATTTGTTAAACACTTGATAGATGACAAGAATAATGCAAGACAGATACTAAAATAAAATTAATTACTAGATCAGTGAGTCTAACCTAAGGAAGGAGGGGAAATGTAGAAAGGGTATCAAAACTTCAAGAGTAGAAAAAGAATTGGTATTTTGAAATACTGCAACACTTTCTCCATCACTTTAAATCTAAATACATAGTGTCTTTAAAGGGCTTTTTGAAATCTTCAAATGTTCCTTTTTTGAGACACACTTTATAGGACAATTAATGAAAAATGACACCCAAAGATTTCGAAGAATTATTAATGAAGCATGTCGTTATAAGTATATTTGCTTTTGCAACAAATTCAAAATTGGCCAGACAAGAAGGTGGAATACAATTACTTGAAGAAAATAAAATTAAAAAATAAATGCATCTATTATTTGCCTGTACTATTGAAAATATTCTTGTAATTTGACCTAGTATTACGCTAGGCTTTTCAGATCTTTTAAGGATAAATCACTATATATTTTTAACATAGATAAAATATATTTATCCCCTGTTTTGTTTTGTAGTCTGCATGGTGTGATTATGGTGGGGTAAGTGAATATATATGTGTGTGTATGTATATGTCTCTATTTGTGCATATATATGTATAATAGCATTAATTGGTGTTTTATTTGTAACTGACATACTCTATTTTTATTTTGCCCTTTTTGAAGTCTTACAATGTGTATATGGATCAGTTTCACATTGTTACATTAGAAGTTCTTTGATAAAATGCCTATTCAAAGATCAAATAAAATAATTGTGTGCTAATTGATATGAACCAGATGGCCCACAGCGAAAACCTTAGTTTCAGCAGATTGTTCTATTTATTTATTTGTGTTTTTATTCATTTGCAAACACTTCCTTGCTTGTATATACTCCAGGCTCATTCTTCCCCACCTCATAAAATGAACTATACCCTTCCAAGCCTCACCATCCCATATATCAAGAATGACTCCTGTTCCCTTTTTGTGAAGGATGGCTGGAAGGAAACACCTCCACTTGTCTGCCTACTCACCTCGTCTAAATCTTTTGGATTTACGCAGAATCCAGGCTGAATCTAGCTCCTTCTACTCAGGCTGAGTCACTTCTGACCTCCATGGTGTTTTGGAACAAACAGAATATTCTGTTGTTAGGGTGTCTTCTCTTGGTGTATATTCATGGCCTGTCATCTTTGATCTCAGCCCCAAATCACAACTCCTCTTGTCTGTGTGTTGGTCCACCCCCATGAGCCAGCCCTCCTCTGGTTCCCTCCTTCCACATAGTGTCCTCTATACCCTCTCGAATGCCTATGCCATTATAAATGAAACTTTCACATCCCTAAACTTTTTTTTTTGGACATTTTAAAAGTGAAATTTTTATTGAAGGATGACACAAACATTCCAAAGTGAACGAGCAATATAGTCAGAATTTAATGTTTAGAAATGTTGCCAAGCTGAAATGTTGAAAATACACATTTTCTCAATTTGTAACTGTTGAGAGGCTTATATTGTGTTTCACCTTTAACCAATCATGTAGTTACTTGTTTTAAAAGATTTTCTAATTTGAAGTAAAACCTAAATTCCTACGATAAACTATATTTGTTCATGAGATATTGTTTTTAGCTTCTAATAGTTATTTAAAATTGCTGCATCTGTATTTAGAAGTGAGATTGGCCAATAACATCATTTTCTTGTGTCATTGTCTTGTTTATGCTTTAAGGTTACACTAGTCTCATAAAAAATGATTGGGTAACTTCCTATTTCTTACAAAACTCTGGAATAGATTATATAAACCTGGAATTGGTGGTGCTTTGAATTTTCTGGAACTCCCATAAAACAGTTTGGGCCTTGTGTTGTTGAGGGTAGATTGGAGGAACATTTATAACCCTGAGCTCATTAAAAAAAAATATTGGTCTATTCAGGCTTTTTTCTTCCTGGCCCAATTTTGGTTATTTATATTTTTCTAGAATATTACCCATTTTGTTTAAATTATTAAATTACTGGCTTAATATTATTCATGAAATATTCTATTGTGGTATCTAAAATCTCTATTATAATCTATGTTATGTAACTTTTCATCTTAATGTTATTAACTCTCCTTTTTTCTTAATTCCACTTGTAGAGGCTTTATACTTTATTTTTCTTAGCAAAGAACCACATTTTTTTTATTGATCAGCCCTGATTTCTTGAGTATGTGTATTCTACTTCAATCATTTCTACTTTTATATTCATTATTTCATTTCTTCTATTTTCTTTTGGTTAATTTTGTTGTTCTTTCTCAACTTACTGGCTGAAATACTTAGTCCACATTTTTCCAACCATTCTTGTTATCTAATAAATGCATAAATCCCATGCTAAGTACTACTGTGTGCTACAAATTTTATAGGTATTTTTGTTAAAATTTAGTTACAAATGATTTGTAAGTTTAATTTTATATATTCTTTTATCCAGAATTATTTAGGAATGTGGCTTTTCTTTTCAAAATTCATGGAAAATTTTGGCCATCATTTTGCTACTATCTTATTTTTGGCTATCATTTTGTTTTTGATTTCTTACTTTACTGTTTATAGTTGATGAACATAATCCACGAGAAAATACTTTAAAATTAACACTCTATATTAGTATTACACATTTGGTACTATTGTTCATGAGAAAGAATTCTCATATTTGTCCTGTTAACCACAGTTCATCTTACTGCTGGATTCCATGGGTTATACAGCCCCATGTTCTGTACAATCCATTCAAAGTGTACACACAGTGGCTCTCATTTCATTGCAGAGTTGTGCTGTCATTACCTCAGTCAATTTTAGAACATTTTCATTACTCCAAAAGGAAAAAACCCTACTTTCTTATACCCCCTTATAGTTGTCTCTTAGAATTGGTATATTTTTGTCATTGCTGTAAAAATATTACAATATTACTGTTAGCAATCATCCATAAGTTACATTTGTTGTGATTTTCCCGTGTGTGGCAGATGAGGGAGGATGTTGTCTTCACCTCACTGTACTGGGGGGTAGGGGTGGGTAATACTATACCCCAGAGATCAGGGAAGGTGTGGCCATCACACCAATGTTGGAGGGTGAGGTCTGGTGCTCAGTCACCACCCAGATGTTTTATGAGGGTGGAACCAAGAAAATAACCACTGGGCAAGCCCATTGAAAGGGTGGGTCCCCATGAGGCCCCAGGGAGAAGAAACCATCATCTTAAGAATGACTCTCAGACTTTGAAATTAAATGGAGGATGCCTTGCAGGTTTATAGGAATGTAAGGGACCCTGACTCATGTTTTCCTCCAAAATTCTCTTTATGGTAATTCAAATGTTTATCCTTTGTCTGCCCCATTGTATATTGGAAGTAGATAAATGGTTTTGTAAGTTTCAGGGGTCTACAGCCAGACAGGACTTTACCCAAAGATAAACTATATTTCTATAAACCAATTGTGATGTGATTTTGTATTTAGCATTGCTACTGATTTAAGGTGATTTTTTTTTTTTTTGAATACTGTAATGTCTTTTTGGAATTCAGAGGGTGGAGTGTGGCAGTTTGGTGTTGTTTATTGATTCCAAAAATAGATACTGGATTGTGTTTGGAAACTAGACTTTTCTTCTGGGCATATTAGATTGTATTAGATTCAGAGGTTTCACTTTTATTTCTTTAAATCAAGATTAGGGCTTTATTTGACCACCTCATTAGGGCAACTCGGTTTGCATCCCAACCCTGCAGCCCCAGCTCTGTGGACTGCATAAACAGATGCTCAATCAAAGACAGGGGAGTAAATGCACAGAGAAGGAGAACACAGAAGCAAATAGGTAGGAAGAGAAAATGCTCCATAAACAGGGCCGTGGGAAGAGAGATGAGCCTGATAGTCTATAGCTGACCTTGTGGAGACAACAGAGCAGCTGAGCCTGGAAAGAAAGGAGTCCTTGGGAAAGACATGAGATTTTTGCCAGCCTACAGATGAGATCAGGAGAAGCTGGGCCCACAGAGCCTTAAGAGGAGAGAGAAAGCCTGAACCCTCGCATATATTGGTAGCTATCTTGCGTCAACATGTGGCAACAGACTTTGGGTGAAAAAGTACCTCTAATGGTACCCTGAGTTGGACTCTTTAGGGCCTTGTGACTGTAAGTGTCTACCCCAAATAAATACCCTTTATAAAAGCCAACAGATTTCTGTTACTTTGTGTAGGACTTCTGATAACCCCTAGGGCCCTTCCCCCAGGAATGTAAGACTTCTGATAACTCCGTAACCCTCCACCTAGCCCTGAAGGCCTGAAATTCCCATCCTGAGAATTTCCCCAAAGCACCCTATTTTGTTGTACCCCCTCCCTGAACACTTTCTGAGTAAGCCAGATATTTCCCCACCTACCCGCAGCTTCTTGAAATTTCCCTACCCTTCGTAACTTTCCCATCGCCCAACCAATCATCTTCCGCCCCATCTCCCTTTATATACTCTGTAACCACCTCGGGTCAGGGTCCATGGCATTGCCCATGATTGTGAGGCCT
>PVKH010006189.1:0-12086 GCA_004027955.1 Chaetophractus vellerosus
ACACAAAGGCCACAAAAATTGCATTGATAATTTGTCTCACAGCTATGCTGCAGTATGTGCAAATGCTGGGATTTAATTAAACTTGTGAACCCCTCGATTGTCTGATACTGCCAGTTTAGCCTTTGCATCCTCCTCTCCGTCAAGTCCTTTTATGGGGGCTCTTTGGTATTACTCTGTAATGATTTTTTTTCCTTTCCAGCGAGAAATAGGTGAGATCAGTGATCTGTGTCTAATATCTATTGTTCTTAAGCAAGGATCTGTGTGCTCATTTCTCAGAAGAGAACTATATTATTTTGTAGCAAAATTCCCTATCAAAAGACCCCCTTTGCCTGTACGTGATGCTGGCTTACTTTTTAATGACCTGCATAGAGGAGAAAAATTGCTTGTTAGTAAGAGAGCTGTGTAATCAACACAAGGTCACTTCTACGGGAAGTCAATGAGGTCTGTTTGTTGGCAAGCACTGGTTTCTCTTCCCTTCCTCTGGCAATTTTCCTGGAAGCCCAAGTTTCCCCAATAGTGCTTCACACATGGGAGGTCCTCAACTAATACTTGTGCAACTATGTTGAACTATCGTCAGTGTCACATGTTCCCCCTTCCCTCCTGCCAAACTCATGGCACCTGGTCCTTGCTAGTACTTGCTCCACCAATTTCCTGCCCTCTGCCAGGAGGCTTACCTGTCCTGGTACTAAATCACTCCCTTGCGTCCTTTGAGGAGCACCTCTGTTCCAGATCTGTGTGAGGATGCCACACTGGCCTGCCTTATAGGCCACAGTGCTGTAGTCTGAGTCATAGGACTAGGCATATAGTCTTAGAACGAGCCCAAGTGAGGAGCCCCTCCAGAGAGAACTGCGGCCAGAATGCCGTATGCCCCTTTAGGGCTGGCTGTAAGCAGTCAAACCAGTTTTGAAATACTGCTTGATTTAAAAAGACACTGACTCATTCACTTTTGGCCAAAAGAAATGTCAGATATATATATAGAGAAAAAAACTAGTGTGTCTGTGCTGCGAGGGCTGTACTGTCCTTTCAGCCTGTCTGACTGTACGTTTAGGTACAATAAGGATCTTGCCCACAAATTCCTCCATCTCAAGTGAGATGAAGTTAGACTCATGGTCATAACGAGCCGGGGCCGGCTCGATAGCCCAGTGGATAGGGCGCCGGCATACCACATGGGAGGCCCTGGGTTCGATTCCCGGGGACCTCTCCTAGCAGGCAGACCGCCTTGAGAATGGCAAGCCGCCGTGGGCGGGCCGGAGCCGCCGTGGGCAGGGCAAGAAGCTGCCACGGACAGGGCAAGAGCCGCCACGGGCAGGGCAGGTCGCCTGCGGATGGAGCGCAGCCAGCCACCGACGAACTGAAAGCCGGCCGTGAACGGATGCAGAGACCGCCCATAAGCGGGGAAAGCCGCGCCTGCGCAGTGACCACTCTCGGCGCATCAACGCAGCAGGGGGAAGGGGAGATATGTAATAAAATAAATAAATCTTTAAAAAAACAAAACAAAACACGACAGTTCCTGTCATCTTGGTGTTGCAAATAGCTGACTCAGGGCTGTTGCTCCAGAGGTTTGAGTTGGACAGGGAAGGACATTGATTCATTTTGAAAAGTCACCTACTTTACAATCAAGAAGTTCTTCCTTGAAAATCTGGATTCTTGACAGAACTCCCTTAGTGCCTTCCTTTGGAAAAGCAGGCACTCAGGACAGTTTTCTTTTGGCAGCCTGCCATTTAGTCTGCTGTGTTTTTTTTTAATGGTCTTTTCACCCCTAGGCACAATTCCAGGACATTCTGGGTGATTCCTTCAGTCCAGAAGTCCTGGATGTCCCGCATGGTAGGTAGTTTTCCCATGCAAGGCATCCTTTCCGTGATAGAGAATTCTGCTGCTATCTGACATACTGTTTAGATTCCTTCGGCAGTTTTACAATTGCTCCCCCACCCATTCAACTAGATATAATATTGGTCATTTGACAACTTAAGCATAGTTCACGTCTCAACGAGGTGCTTCAGGGAACTTGCTAAGGTGGAAATTCCCATGGATGGAGAGACGGGGGCCTATGTGATCAAGCAAGTTCAGTAGAATGTTAATGGTAGTATCTGGGTGGGGAGTATGGGGGTTTTCACGGTCCAATTCTTTAAGGTTCGCTCTATTTTAGAGATTTTTCATCATTCAATGTTGGGAAAAAAAAAAAAAAATCCCTTAACGGTGACAGGTGCTGCCAATGGTGATCAGCTAAGTAAGGCCTTCAACAGCAGCCCTTGCTCTGCCAGGTTTTGAGAGAGGTAGTTAGGCCCACGAGGGTGAATAGTGGCGAGAACATGCCAGGCATAAAGCGTGATGTCATTATATGAAACAAAAGCGAAAACCAATTATAATAATTCTCCTAGAGCAGTGGCTGTGCCAAAAAAGCCTGGAAGGGCACCACATGCTGACAGTAGTTGCCTCCAGAAGGTGGTCAAACAGATTTGGCTCTCATCGGTTATGCTCTAAAATTTCATAGGAAATGTAGTCATGTATTACTTATGTAATTAAAAATTAATTTTAAAAAAAAGAAAGCTGGAATATGGGTTTTGGGATTCAACAGACCTCTTCTGAATCCCAGCTCAGCTACTTGCTATGTCTTTGGGCAAGTTAACCCTTTTGTGTTGGTTTTCTTATTTGTGAAATATGTTAATAACATATATTTTTAAAGGATTTATTTTCTTTATTTATCCCCCCCTTGCTGCTTGTGCTTGCTGTGTCCTTTTGCTGTGCATTTTTCTGTGTCTGCTTGTCTCCCTTTGTTGCGTCAGCTCACTGTGCCACACCGGCCAGCTTGCCTTCACCAGGAGGCCCTGGGAATTGAACCTGGGGCCTCCCATATGGTAAACAGGAGCTGAGCCACTTGAGCCACATCTGCCTCCCAATACTATTTTTAATATTAATTGCTTTATTATAATTGTTATTGTTGTTATTGATTTGTTTTGAGGATTAAAAGTGGCATATAAAGTGACTGGTACCTAGTAGATACTCCACGAGGGGTGACTATTAGTATTACTGATCCTTGAGCACCAAACTTCATTGCTGTGTCCATGGAGACATGATTAGTGATATGGCTTGTACCCATGAGCAATATGAATGGTCCAAGTCCTGCAACCAAGCTAGTGGAGGAATTCCCAGCCTTGGCAATAACACGAGGGACTTCACCCATTTTTGCCTGGTTTTCTTATAGAACGTGGTGTTTTAACATAATAAGCAAAGGGCAGTTCATCACCATCCAGGATTTTGTGGTTAAGTATCTCTGATTCCATAAAGTAAGATCTTGGTAAGAAATAGGACTTCATGCTCCTGGTAATCCATGAATGTAGGTGCAGAAGCCAATATGAGTTTGACATTCTAGGAAGTGTCATTGGGCTGAGAAAGACTTCTGGGAAGGAACACCTGTATTTCTTAGACAATAAGGCAGGTCATTTGTGGGAGAATGGGGAGAAAGGAATTCTCTGGAAGGCTTGAAGCTCTTGTGTTTTTTTCTGGAGCAAATATAACATGAATTTCAATATACCTCCTCCCTGGTAAAATATTAATTTTTCAGCCTGAGAGGGTGACCCTGGAAATGGATTCCACATTTCTTGTTTCACTTAGATAGCCAACATATCGAACAATTTAAGAGTTTCTTAGATACATCATTCTTATCTGGATTATTGAAACAGCTTTTTGCCTTCCTGTCTTGATTTCCACTCTGCCACCAAAATTGTTTTAAAAGCAAATAACCCCTTTCTTAAAATCTTTTAATAGTTCCTACTAGAAGAGCATTTTAGATATGTCTTGACATCCTGAACCGCCTTCCTCTGAGGAAGAATGGGCCACAGCAGCTGTACATGTATTAATGGATCTTACTTGTCTAGACACAGAGGTAAAAATCTGATACAAATCAGCCCATTTGGAGTTGACTCCAGATGGTCTAGTCTGGTTGCTGGAACTGAGGCAATGTGCAAGTAGAATATGGTAAACAGAAAAGCAGAGGTGAGCCTACGGGGATGGCTATCTGGATTCCTGATGGCGTTCTTGCTCTTAGTCTAGGTCTCTTTGAGGCCAGTGTGTTCTTGCCCTTGGATTCTAGATTTTTCTGCATCTGTATGATAACTCTTCTGCCCCCATACTTTTTTTCTGTGTGTGTGTGTGCTAGATCTGGTTTGAATGGAATTTTCTTTTTAACATCCAAATGAAAGAACATTGACTGTGACAGCTCCCTGTTTAGGATGAAATTCAAATATTTCAGTGTGGTCTGCAAGGTTCTTTATGACCTAGATCCTGTCTTCACTTCCGTTTTTACATCTGTCCTCTCTTAATCTGCACTATACAAAATCTTGCCATTTTCAGAGCTCTAATCAATCTTTCTCCACTTGGGTCTTAAGCTCAGCGCTTCCAGGAAAATACCTGGGTCCCTGATACCTTCCAAGCCAGTGTAGTACCCTTTCTTGTGTACCTGTTACACTGGTGGGTGCCTGGTGATTTACTTGTCCCTCCTTCATCTACTAGACTTCAGGGACACTTAAGACTAGGTCTTATCATATTTGTAACCCCCATGTTTGTGCTACCAATAAATAATAAATGAAGGCATGAATGAAAGGATATATTCATAAAATTACAGTTTTTATGTAGAAACTGGACTATAAAATCTAAACCTTATAGTATAACAAAGTGACCAAGAGTGTAAATTTGCAATTGGACTACTGTATAGGTAAGACTCACCTACTTGATAGGTAGGGTTAAGAGGATTAAATGAGGTAATCTATGTAAACCATTTAGAACATTGGAATGGGACACAGAAAGCACTTACTAATTGGTAACTATGTTTATAGATTGATCTTACATTTAGGGACTTGATGAAACATGACTGAAACTCCTAAAGCTGTAAGACTCAGTGATTCCATAAAGCATTAGAAAATTTTAAAGGCAACTATTTTCCAAGTTGAAGGAGTTTAACCGAGATTACCTTTCTATGGGATGTCCTGCAGGGGCATCATAGACAGTGAGCTTTGGTTTATATTAAGCAAAACTCTTGTTCTATAGGCCTTTTTAAAGAAGTAAAAACTGGAATGATTTGACTGCTGTCTCAGGAAGTGGCTGTTGCTAAAAGGTTGCACTAGAGGTTGTTAGCATTTCCTCACTAGCCCAGATTCTCTAGAAGTTGTCCACTCAAGAGAAGCTAGCTGCCCAGCAGGGGCAGCCCTTTCTCAGACTGATTGTCGCCCCCCCTTCAACTCTTACAAAGAATGAATAAGCAATTGCCTTGATCCGCGTAGTCACACAGACCCCCACGGCCCCATTGAAAGGTGACAGAGAATGAATCGGAGGGTAACACTGTGACGAAGGTTCAGTTCCCAAGAGGGCTGATTGTACTTCTTGGATTGAATACTCTTGAGATTGTCCATATTCTTACCAAGAAACTCTTTGCTTAAGCTAGCTTGAGTAGGTTTTGGTATGTTTTGTTTTTGTAACCAAACAATTTTTAAGCAAAAAAAAAAAAAAAGGTACCAAGATGGGGGTCCCTATGAGGCTATAGAGTTGGAGTGGAGAGGGATGGTAACTGAGCATTTCAGTGTGCAAAGCTGGCAATCTGGGGGAACGAAGTGGAAAAGGAACTAGCTAGGTCTTCACTGGTAATCTTAGATCACATGCCTCCTGCTGAATTAAGGTGGCCAAATTAGTTTCAGAATGTCATCACTCCTCCTGGTATTCTTTTCTTTATATATATATATATATATATATATATATAATTTTATCTTACTTGCTCATCCTGGTATTGAGTAAAGTACAACAGGAGAGAGAATCTCAAGTTTATGGTATAGAGCTGGAAGCAGACATAGCAGGAAGAGATTTTCTTCTCTCCTCATCCCCTTCTTTGCAACTCCCTTCCACTCCTACCATAGAGATATTTTGGTAAAAGAACACATCAGAGTTATACAGTGAGACACAGTCAAGATTAGCAATTTGTTATTCTGGAAGATTCTCCGATTTTATGAATTGGAATTAAAGCCTCCTCCTACATAGCTCTGTAAGAACCTACCCTTGCAGGGTAAAAAAGATAGAGGGGATCATGGGAAGAAAAAAGAGGAGAACAGAAAGAGAAGATGCCCCAGATGCCCAAGTGAGATACAGGGATTCTATATGAACTGGATGGTGGTGGGACACTCAGTGGTACTTGGCACCATCCGAGGACCTTGGGTGTGTTTGAGATGCAGCTAATAGATCTGAGTATACACATGATGAGTCATTATGACTACTAAAATTTGTAAAGAATCTACTGTGTATGTGGTGCTTTACACACAAATTAACAACATAAGGAATGCTGTCTTCTTCCTTTAGGACATGAAGACACTGAGACTTAGACCTTACATAACTTGCCAATGCTAATATAATGACTTATTTACAACCAGTAAGAGGTAGAGCAAGGATCTGAACAGCAGTTGTTTGAATTTACAATTCAGGTTTTCTCCACCAACTATGTTATCTCTGTTTAATCTAAATGATGTAGTATCAAGAACAGATATAAAAGGATATAGGGTTTAAATGAATACCACAATGTTTCTATTTTTTTTATATGGATGCAAATATACAAGAACAAATAGCTATGAAATCATTCTCAGGTCTTTAATTAAAATCCATAAAATATTTAACATGTATAGATTAACCTCTTTCAGTGACTCATATTTTAAAATCTTTTTGCACAGCATTTTGAGGCTAACTTCATGCTAGATATCTACAAATGTACAACTTAACACAAAAATACATTCGAAGGCCATTCCAATGCAAGTTTAAAACTCTTACTTGGCAGATAAACAATGCAAAGATATTTAAAAAACAAAAACTACAAAATGAGCACATAAAAGTCTTCCCTTTTGAATTTTTAATAAAATACTGCTCTGTATAAGATCTAATGAAAAATTCCAGTTACTTATAAAAGTTATATATGTGAGAAAAGCAATGAATCAAGATATATATATTTTTTATGTATGAATTAAACTTAATTATACTATTTAAATAAAGAAAATGTTGAACACTTTGATGACACAACACACCATCTACTACTCATATATCAAAATAGATGAAAATATTAAAAGAAGCAATTGGTTGTCAAGCAAAAGAAAATGTAAGATACTTGTGTGTGGGAGGGGGACTGAACTGTAAGGGAAAGAAAGGACTAAAAGAACTTAAGCAGACTGTGGGCCAAATTCTCATTCCTATTATTTCATAGAAATGGTATGAGAATTTGGCTTCTAGTTAGTTACTAAAACATCTAACAAAACTTAATTACTTGGCCTGGGCAATTTAATAGTATACCAATAGCAATGGTATAATTTTTAGAGGCTTAACTATGTAAAAATGTATCTATTGGAAACTACAGTCTCCTTCACAAATTGCACTTGAGATGGCTGAATGCATTGATTGAGCAAGGCATTATTATTGGTTAACTAACACACAAATACACATACACACACAAATGCACAAATAGCTATGGATTGTTGACACTCAACTATTAAAGCTTTTTTTTTTTTTTTTACATTTTTCTTCTTTTTCTAAAAGCAGGGTCTGTGATGTCTGACTTGTTAATTCAAGTTAACAGTGAAACTTACGGCCTGGGTGTATATTTTGTCCTGTTCCTGGAGACCTAATGACGTCTGTTTCAACACTGTCTTTTACTGCCTCTTATTGAAAGATGGAAAGGTCAGTCTGAAAATATTCATGTTTGGAATTTTATGCTTTATCCTGCCTAGTCTTGTTTCACCGACAAAGCTTACAAAATATACATAAAGAACACTGACAGTTTGAGTACTATTGCTATTTTGGAAAAATGACAAGTGAACTACTATGATTCATTTCTTTTTAGATGGGAGAATGTCTTCCTTTCACAGCCATTTCTTTCTAATAAATTAATTCCCCTCTACAGTAAAAACACAATTTGGAAGCAATATGATACTAAGAAGTACAGCAAGCTCAAAGAGCTGAGTAACAGTTGTTTGTTTTTTAAAAGATGTTCTGAATAAGGAGAAGTATGTGGTAACTTCAACGGAGAGTTGGGCATTTCTAGCTATCTTATATAATAAGGTCAAAATTAGACTATCATCATGAAAATGTATGGTTTATCAATACAAATAGATGACTAAAAAGTAAGTAAAACAAAAAAGGCCCTGCAGCTTATCTAGTTCTTTAAGCTAGAAAGACATTTTACATTCTGAAAATGCAGGAATTAGATACATCTTATTTAATTGTTTCCTTCTTCCAACTTTCTCTTTCTTTGCCCCTCCCCTTAAAACAAATGTTCTAGATTAGTTTGGAAGTATCAGCCTAAAACCAAAGCAAATACCTGATCACAGAAGAGCCAAATAAATAACAAAAACTTGCATCAAAGTTCTTCATCATAACCCCTATTGTACACACCCCCCCCACCAATAGGGAAAACAAATAAACAAAAACAAATTCCAGTCTTCACTACTTTATCCCTATGAAAAGCAAGGATAGTCTTAAATTGAAACCAGGGTTTACATAGAGGCAAATTTAATTTTTCACATAACTGAGTCTCAGATGTTAAAGACTTTAGTCAACATGATGTTCAAATCAATACATTCTATCGGTCAAATTATAAAACTGATACGACCAGGTAATGTAGCAACTGGGAAAAGGAAAGACACTGGAAAAATTCATCTTCAAAATTCACTTAATTTGCTAAAAAAAAAAAGGCTTATTGAATGAGGATAATTAGAAACTATATTTCAGTGAGGAGAGGAAGATTTAAATAGATTTAACTACTGAAGTTATGTGGAAATATGATGAAATTTGGAGAATCTGCTCTTCTGTATTCTATATAGTCCACAGTTTTCCCAAAAAGTCTGAAGCACGTTAAACAGTTGAATGGACATATTTCTAAACCTCTGGGGGTGGTCTGAGTCTGCTTCATATAAAAGGGAAAAATAGCAAACTTTCCAAATTCCAACTGTTTTTCAGAGCCTCCACCAGGCATGACTATCGAAGGATCCAGTTTCCTTAAGTTCACCATGAGTTAAGAACAGCCTCTGCCTCTCAGGTCCTTCACGAGAGGGCACATCTCCCGTTAAGCTCAGGCCTACTAGGTCTGCAAGGCGAAAAGAATATGGAATAATGCCTGACCACTGTCTAGCCAGTATGAGTTCTCTCCTACATTTCAGTCTCTCTTCAATTGTGACCATTAGATAATCATTTTTTTTAAAAAAAGAATGAATGAAAAGAAAACACTTTCACTACCTATCCATATAGAATTGTTAGTTTGTTTTTCTAGAGTATTGGGAAAGTATCCTTAAGGGTTCAGTGTCACTGTGCTTCCTGAAATTTCTCTTGGAGTTTTCAGAAAATGGCATGTGCCCCTTCCTCTGTGCTCTAAAACAGATGTGGGCCACATACTGTTTATAGAACTGTCACACAGCTGAAAGGTGATGAGTGAAGCAATTCTTGAATGCTGGAGTGTGTACAGTCATGTGAGATGAATATTATTTTAAATGTGGTAAAAGGTTAACAAAGCATTGTTACAATTTAACTTTTTTCCTTGCATTCCCATAATAGTTGTTTCCTTTTAAAACACATATAATAAATCCATACATTTGAAAGTCAAGAATGATGCATGATGTTTAGAAGTTTGGATATGGGGGATTAGAAGAGGTTTCTGAGGCAATGAGAATAAACACTGAGAATTACTTATCTCATTACTCAAAACCCTACTACAGATCAACACATTTCCAAAAAAGAAATGTTGGGAACTGATGAACATCCGAACCTAGGAAATTAATGCAAAATATAATCACAGAAACTTGCATGACTGTAATAAATGACAGGTAATGAACAAATATCCTGGCTAATATTTAGAGAAACTCTGAAATCAGTACTAGAGAAAGGAATCCATTTAATTTAAAATCAGCATTAAAAAAAATAGACTACTTTAAGACTCATGGTAGAGTTTTCTATGAGCTAAATGAAATTGGGTATAATAATAAGAAGCATCTTCAATAAAGATAGTGGTTCTCACTTTAAAAAAGTATGATAACTTACTGCCTTAAAAATATAAGTATATCACAAAAATTAAAGGTTAAATATATATATATATATATAAAACTCAGGCAGGCCCTGGTACCACTGAGAAATTTCCACAAATTCTAAAATAATTTTCAATAGCCACAGCTTCAACAACTCACACCCACACTTGACATGCAAAGACAAAATGGCAGAGTCACTGAACAATTCAGCATAAAGCTAAAGAACAGGCATCACAAAGTGACTGATGATTGTGTCTGTATTATGGCACACCTTGGAATTTAAAAAATAGCTAGAATTTCATGGGTCCCAGGAAGCACTACACATGGACCAAAGTGAAGCTCTGATATACATTAAGTATGCAGGTAAAAAGCTATACAAAAGAATTACACAATTAATTTTAATTAACAACATGATTAATATTTTGTAGTTTATTATATTAGAAGAGTAATTTGTAATCAAAGTACCCTGTAGATTTTGAAACTTAATTTTATAAGAAATTACTAATGCTGGTTCCTGAATAATCTAAAAAAAAAATGTAATTACTTACTCAAACCTAGACTGCTATTTATAGTTCTAAGCAGTTAGATGAAATATTCTGATCAGTATTCTAAAGTTGCTTTGGTACAAAATGTGAATAAAGCAAAACTGGCAGCACCACAACAAGTGTGATCATTTCACAGCAGGTATAAAGGACCCTTGGAGACAACGGAACATAAATTAAAATACATATAAATAAGATCCATTCTCCTGATAATTTTGTTACATCATTAAAAAGCAAAATAAAATCCACATTCAAGAAATTATATTTGAGGCCCAATTTTCATGCTCCATTTAATTATCCCTCAATGATAGTGTAAAAAATGCTTATTATTATTGCTAATATGATGTCTAAAATTCATTGTTCAGGATGTTTCTAATGATGAGACCAGTGGTTACAGTGGTACATTTTAATTCTTAGACCACTGAGGTTTTAATTTATAGCCTTTGTTTTTTTTACAACTTTATTGAGGTATAACTGATGTAAAATAAACTGCACATATTTAAAGTGTACAATTTGATAGTCTTTTAAACAGCATGAAAAGTGCCCAACTAAAATATTTAAATTTTTCAATTCAAACATATTATTTAAAATAGTACATTCTAATTTTTATGAGACATAGATATGGACTTATAAAAAGGTGGGTGGAAAGGAAAGAAATTAATTTAATAACAAGTACCAAATTTATTCAGAAGGTTTAGAAACGCCAAAATTGACAGCCAGTTTTCTTGGTTTTCTCCTTGAAGAGGAACTTGGTGTTGACTTATGATGAGACATAACATGGCCTTGGGAGGGAGGTTCAACTTGAAAAGAAGATTCAGGCTGAGTAATCTGAGGGGACTTTAAGGAAGCTGAAGAACTCTCCGGTGGAATCACTTTGGTGACATCGGAAGACCCTGCCTGGCTAGTCTGAAGTAGGGCAGCTTGAGAAGAACTCTGGGCTTCCTTATTTTCGAAGTTCTTTTTGTTTGCAACCCTTTTTTTAGTAACCTTTAAGGAATAAAAGTATCATTAATTAACAAGGTAGGCTAAAAAATCTATTATCAGAAAATACCATAAGTTGTGTTGCAAATATTTGTCAACCATTGTGACTTCCACTTATAATATGCAGACCAGATTTTAATAATTCAGAGAAGAATTTAGTTACAAATAAAATATTAAAAGAACTGTCCATAATTTAAATATAAAGTAAATTTATATTGCTGATTTTAAATCACTTTATGTTAGAAAAGCATTATTATTTTCTAGAGTTACTATTATTTATTAGAACACAATGCCAGAGAGTAGGTACCAGGTCAGACTTCTTACCACTACACTTGCAGCATCCAGACCATACTGGACTTCTAAGTTGGCACTGAATACGTAATTACTATATAAACAAATTTTGGTCAACAGTGTTAGAGCATTTAAAAAATAATTCATTTTCTAGGTCTTACCTGCAGAGGTATGAACTGATGGGGCACACGAGCTGGCATTCCCCTATCCATCGGCATGGTCCCAGAATATGAAGTAT
>PVKH010006190.1:5186-21397 GCA_004027955.1 Chaetophractus vellerosus
AGAGCTCGCTGGGAAACCACATGGGAGGCCCTGGGTTCAGTTCCCGGGGACCTCTCCTAGCGGGCAGACCGCCTTGAGAATGGCAAGCCGCCATGGGTGGGCCGGAGCCGCCGTGGGCAGGGCAAAAAGCTGCCACGGACAGGCAAAAGCCGCCACGGGCAGGGCAGGTCGCCTGCAAATCGAGCGCAGCCAGCCACCCGCGAACTGAAAAAGCCGGCCGTGATGGAGGCAGAAGCCGCCCACAAGCGGGGAAAGCCACGCCTGCGCAGTGACCAAGTCTCGGCGCGTCGCCACAACGGGGGGGGGGGGGGGAAGGGGAGATATGTAATAAAATAAATAAATCTTTAAAAAAAAAAAAAAATGCCTCTTTCTACCTTTGTTCCTTTACTTGAATATTTCCTAATACTCTTTAAACACTTGAAAATACTTTAAAGGTCCTTAGGAAAATATATTTTCAAACTACTGCTTCATGTTGAGTTTAAAAGTCCATTTCTAGGCTAAAACAGTAAATGTAAATAAGTATGAGGCTAGGTTTTTCAGGCATTTACCCTGTGATCAACGTTAGACACATCATACCTTAGGAAATCTTCAAGAATTTCACAACAATGAAAAAAGATGTGTTTTGTCCATTCATTTTCTCTTTCTTGCTTTTGTTCAGATTAGAATAGACAAGTAGTTATTGAGGAAAATACTATTTTAATAGACTGTTTTATAGTACCTGCTTTTAGGTAAGTGATTTACAAAGTGGTATGTTAAAAAATGGAAGAGTTAAAAAATGCCTTTTAGTAGTTGTGGATCTGGGAAAATATGTTCTTATTGTTTGGTGTTGGATTTTTGAAACAATAATGCTAAATTACAACATTTTGAACTGAACTAGCTTAGTAGCTGTGTATAAATAATTCCTATTTGAAGAAGTATATTAGTACAATAGTAATTCTGTAAACTTTTCAGATATAATTACCAATTCAATTTGGATTAAGCAAAATAAATAAATACACAGAGAAGAAGAAGAAAAAAAGCCACCGTGATTTAAGACTGTGTTGGCATTTAGAGGCTTCTAGATAATGGTCTCTATTGAATGGTACCTATTAAATGAAAGCTGAAACACTCACCAGACAGCAGAGGAAGAAGACTACAAGTAAGTGACCCAAAGGAAATATACTTGAAAAATCGGAAAACAGCTTAAAGCCTTGTATCACTTACACACTTACAAGTTTTAGATTGACTCTGTCTTTCTACAGAAACATAAATATATTTTTTCTTCTTCCTTTCCTGATACTGTTCTCAGACCATTCCTTCACTCCTCATCCTCCACCCCAGTTCAATTTAAATGCTTTGTATTTTATTAAGTCCAACAACCTCTGAGCATGGGAGATTGCTCTTCAGTCCACAGGCCATGCATGGTGTGCATATGGATTCACACATGTTTTTGGAAAACTGCACTACAGATGAGGAACCATGTAAACCCTTAATTTACATATGGGAAAAAGGAAGTTTTACATAGTTTAGGTCAGTGGTCACAAATTATGACTTGTTCATAGAATTTAGCTCTCTAGGCATGTTTTATTTAGCCTTTTAGGATGCTTTAAAATTTTTTAGAAAACACTTAAACATCAGGAAATTTCCAATTTCTCATGAAAATTTAGAGGATCTGCCACCTTTGGACTGATATACTTGCATGATATCAATTGACTTAGAGTTGAATAGCAGCTACCCCTTTTACATGAAGCACGTCTCTTCAGGTTTTGCAATCCTCATAATTCCCTTTTGTCTTTGTCTTATACCTGACTGTTTTACTTATTAATGTTAGCTGCCCGGCCCCCTAGAAATTTTTGTTATATAGCAAGTCATAGGCAGAGCAGAAAGTAGAAAATTTTCTTTTGATTCCTAAGCAATTATAGCCTCTCTTCTGCCTCCCTGTCTCCCCCCATCACTCAGTTCATAAACAAAAGGAGCCTTAATTGCTGTTGACTTTCTATGTGGCATTGAACAGGTTACTTCTCCGAACTTTAGTTCTGTTATCATCAAATGGTCATAGCAAGCATTTTTAATCATATACATAGAAAACACGTCACCTAAGGGGTTACATAAAAAATAGTCCTATAAATCATAGTTAAAATTTTGTCATACATTAGATTGCTTCAAATGCTTCAACAATACCCTTTTCTTATTGTTAATACCTTCAGTGGTCTGATTTCTACAGGATAAAGTCCAAATTTCTTCACTTTACATTCAATGTTCCCAGCCATTTGGTTCAACATACCTTACTAAAGTATCTTTTACTTTGGATGAAATGGAATGGAATTCCATTCATTCACCATTTATTCTTTTATCCCATAAATAATGAGCACCTCTCCTGTACAGGCACTGTTCTAGAAACCAAGGATTACAAAGTTGAACAAGATAAAGTCTTTGCCTCTGACATTCTCCTACATAAGCGTTATGTTTTAGGCAGGCCAGTATTTTGTCTTTCGAATTCATTTTACATATTCCTGCCTCCTTTACTCATACTATTCTCTTTTTCTCATTCTTACTTTGTTTCATACAAGAAATACTTATTCATTGTTTAATTCAACAAATACTATATGTTAGGCACTGTTCTCATGTTGCTATTGTTAACAGAGCAAAGTCCCTGATCGCTTGGAATTTATGTTCTTGAGGGGTGGGGGGTGGGAGATAGACATTATAGAAATAAACAAATAAATATGTCATAAGTGTTTTAAGAAAAATGAAGCAGGGTAAGGAGGATAGAATGTTAACAGCATGAGGGTTGTGGTGCAATTATTTTAGGAAGGATGGTGAGAGATAGCCTATCTAAGATGATATTTGAACAGAGCCTGAAGGAACTGAGGGAGGAAGCCAAGAGGGTATCTGGAGGTAGGGTGATCCAGGCAGAGGGCACAACAAGTGCATGCTTGGCGTGTTCAAGGGACAGTGAGTATAGCACGGGCTGCATAAGGAGCGGGAGAGGGGTAAGAGATGCGCTCAGAAAGGTAGGCGTTCCAGATACCGAGGAGCCTTATATAGTCCATGTTAAGCACCTTGGCTTTGGCTCCAGAGTGGGTTATATCTCCTCTGAAAGTTTACTTAAAGTTCCTTTGTGAAATTCCTTCCTTGACCATTCCTGTTTATGATTATTTCTCCTTTTTAAACTCCTAGAATACCTATTGATTACATTACTCATTTGTTATTTAACTGACTTTCACGGTGCTTAGTTGTCTTCTTATTGGTCTTCTATCTTCTTTGTAACTTCCTCCTCTGGCACAGGGACCTAGTTTTATACCATTTTCTATACTACAAGATACTTTGCACCTAGTTAATACTTAATATATGTTTGTTTTGTGAGCCTCTGATCTCAGAAGTCAGCAGATGAAATTTGAATGATTTCAGTAGATTAGACATAAGCAATAATGATAAGGTTTTAGTTTGTGATCCTAGAAGAATAAGAGGTGTTATGGACAGATAAAGGAAAGCTGGGAAGAAAAGCTGATTTTTCGACTGACTGAATTTGGTTTGGAATTCACTGAACTTTTCATGCTGGTAGGGCATCTGTCCAGAATGATATGGATATGTCCGAAAATACACAGATTATTGGAGTTAGTTATGATGGCTGCTTGCATATGTAATCGTCTCAAGAGCAGGAACACTGCCTTACTCATATTTTTAGTGCCTCGAACAGGGGTTGGTGAATAACATTTGCTTAAGTCATAGGTACGTACTGAGCTTATTGAGATGAGAGGTAAGTTTGACATGTATCTATGACACATGTCATGGAAAGGGCATAGGCTCTGGAGTCAGATCATTGTGGGTCTGGATTCCAGCCCCACCATATTCTGTGTGTGTGGACTTGGTTAAGCAAGTGACCTCTGAATCTTAGTGTCCTCATCTGGAAAATGGAACAATAAGACCTTTCTTGTAAAGATAATGAATGTAGGCATAGGTTCTGGCATAGAGTGCTGGCTCAATAAATAGTACCTATTCATTCAGCTATAATAATTATTATTATTAAAGAGATAATGCTTGTACCATTGCATTTCAGGATCTCAGACTTGGAAAAGATCTCAAAAGTAATCCGTTTTAGTTAATAATTGTTTTGGGTGTTTTTTTTTTTGGGGGGGGGTGTGTTTTAATGACTTATTTATAACCGGATATAGTTAGCAATCAAGCTTTATATATTCACCACAGCAGACAATCCTGGCAATGCATATGGAGCTCTGAGAGTGATATGTTAAAATATTTTTGGAACATTGAACTCATAGTACATCAGTTGATATTACATAACATCAGTTGGTATTCCAGTAGCTTATACTACCCATTATATTCCCAGCTATCAAAACAGCCTCATGGTAGGACAGGAGTTGATAGGCATGTTGGATGATAAATAATAGTCGAATTACATAGTATTTTGTATTTGGAGAAATATCTCCTGAAATAGGATGGGATCACTTCAAAGAAGGTAAATGAAACTTAATCCACATAGCGGTGATTATTATAGTAATAAAATTAGCATTAAATTTAGAAAGGCAAATAAAATCTATTAAAGTTCATTTGGGGGCAAAATCCTTGATTACACTTTTTTTTTACCCTGTGAATAACTCAAATTCATTTTTCTTTAAATCTGAAATTAAGGTTTTGTAGCTTTTTGGTCTATAGTCCTTTCCTGTTCCTTTTTTCTCTCAATATAACACACAAATCTAAGTATATCTTTTAAAAAGTTTTCGTGACCTCTTAGATCTCTTCTGGCTCTATTTCTTAGTAGCTGTTGGGCGCTTCTGAAACTGGATGCTTTACTTTTTGCTTTGAAGCAGATGTGGCACTAAGACCCAGAAACCGTTTTTCCTCAGTGTGGCTGGAGCTGGGCAGGCTGTGCTTGCGCTGAAGGGAAGGAAGTCATTAGTGCAGACTGAGCTGTGGAGTTGGGTTCTTGCAGGATTTCCTTCCAGCCTTTCCCCACTAAGGTTCTTGGGAACTGAAAAAAAAAAAAAAAAGAAAAAAAAAATCTAAACACACAAACCAAGTTTTCCTATTTACAGTGTTCAGGGAAGGGTAGGCATTTCGGGAAGGGCAGATCCTTTCCTCAAGTTATCCAAGAAGAAAGAGAAAACAGCGTAAAGAAGCTCTGATTACAGATCTTGGAATTTTCTTTGCTAAATTTTACAAACGAGAAATACACCCAGAATTTTGGGAATTGCTCCAGGCTGCGCGTGAGGGTTTGATTCTTGTCTAATCTTTTTTGAGAAGAGGAGAATTCGCCAAACGGGGTTTGGATGGCAGAAGCCCGGCTGGGTTTCTGCGGCAGCTCGCCTTCTCAGTCTCTTCTCTGAGGGAGGGTCTCTGAGCCGGCTCGAGACCCCCTGCCGCAGCCTCCGTTTGCAGGCGCCCGCCGGGAAAATGCCCGGCTCTGGCAGGAGGACGCCGGTTGCTGTTGGGACTTCCTAGCCCGGTGGGAAGTGTTGTTTGTGGTGTGGGGATACTTTTCATTGAACTGAAGGCGAAAAGACTGGACTCTCCTGGGCTTTTTCCCTTCGCAGTGAATATGGGAAAGAATTAGGGGGTGGGAGGGAGGCAGCATGACTTGCAGTCGTCGCTGCCCTGCATCTGCCCCCAGCCCCCAGCCAGCATCTTGATGTTCCACGTATCGGCTGTACAAATATGATGAAATGGCAGCCCCGGAAGAAGGTAAGTGTCCTGGAGTGGGAACGGGCCCTGACTCCCGATCAAGGGAAGGGTAACAGGGTCGGCTGCGCTCGGTCCCACTACCCCTTCGGTAGTTTGCGGGGCTGGCCCTTGGAGCAGTTCTGACCCCGTAGGGACTTGCCCTGGTCCCTTAGGGATGAGTTACCAAGTCTGTCTGCGTCCACTGACCACTAAGTTTTGCCTTCTTGGTATGGCTGGACTCTTAAGGGTGACAGTTCTGAAACACCCGTTTCCTTTAGAAGCCGTGTGGAGCCAGCGACAAGACTAGCTTTGAGAGAGCCAACCAAAAGCTGCCAGGATCCCAGGGACTCGGCGGCGCCCCATCCTGGGTGGGGGAAGGGGCATCTGAGGCGCACCCACCCCCAACACATTCCAGTGGCCCTCGCAGGTGGGTGTTGTAGCACCTACTTCCCCAAGGGGTTAATAGGTTCCGAGCCGCTGGCAGTCGCTTCCCCAGGGCCCCGCTTGGGGGCGAGCAGCCCCAGCACAACCGCCCAGGAGCTAGTTCCCGGGCTGCCCGGCGGCGGGGCCTCCTGCCCGAGCGCCTGGGGCCGGGTCGTGGCCCGGCCTGCAGCCCACGGGGTTCCCGGGCAGCCGCGTGGGCCCTTGTGAGTGCGCTCGCCGGCCATTGTGCACGGGCGTGTGTCTGTGCGTGTCAGCGTGCACGGGCGTGTGTGCATCGATCGTGGGGAAAAGAGGGAGGGGGTACTTTGCTTTTTGCGAGATTATTTCCTAATATGGCTCCTTTGTTGAGAACTCAAAAAAAAAAAAAAATCCAGTGATTCTATCAAAATAAATTGCTATTGGTCCTAGAAATAACGTTTCTAAATGTGGGACCGGTCCCTACCCTAGCACGTTGAGGGAAAAAGACAGCTTTTTTCAAGTTGTTGGCAGCTGTAGGTTTGGCGAGGGCTCGCTTTTGCTAACTTGTCTGGCACTGTTAGGTGAACCCCGTGGTTCACTGCATAGCAGGACCCCTCCTCCTCCTCCGCGCCCCCGCCCCCCATACCTCATTTGGCTGTGGTTTTTATTGACATTCTTCTGAAGGAAACATAGCAAACTGAATGTGCTGTGCCCCTCCCCACCATGACCCGTCTCTGTTAGTAGCTGCCTGGTGTTTTACTTGAACTAGCTAAACTGACTCTTTGTGGCATGATGTGTGTGATTCCGTGTTTTACATCAGAGCTGAAAATAGAAATCATATGTGAAATGCATAGAGGATATTGTACATTTGTTTTATTGCTAGATAATCTAACAAACCCTGCCTTAGTATAGCTGATGAATTGAAAGGTTTTCTCTCATATCTAATTGATGAGATTTGTCCTGATTGATTTTCTTTTCTGTTTCATCCTGAATTCAGAATCTCTCATATATTAGTTCTCAACATAGAGCTTCTTAGAGTGAGATTGGTTTAATTTATTTTGGTTAAAGGTTCCATATAATTCTCTGACCATCCCACCTTCCCCATGAAAAATCAGAATTAGGATGAGGAAAACCCATAGAAGAAATCATATAATAAAGCAATTTAAACAGATGCTGTATATTCCTAAAGTCCCCTACTGATATATTTGTAAATTGTATATTTATAAGTACAAACTTTACATTCATAAATGTCTGTTTTTTCTATTTTACCCAGTATGCAGTAACTCATGTGGTTATATCTATGGAAACCCCTCTGGGTACCGGTATTGCTTGAACCACAGAAGTATTATTCTTGGCAGTCAGGTGGATTTCTGGACTCTGGAAGATTCTGTTTCAAATGTTAGGATTCACTCTGCAATATTTACTCACTCTCTGATGTTTAAATTGCTATACCAGAAGGTTGTATTTATTTGTTGTGTTTGTAATCTCAAATCATCATGTAATAAGGATTCAGATATAATTCTGCATAGTTCATAGAATATTAAAAAATAAGCTGAGCCACCAAATACTGTATAATTATTTGGTAGTAGTTGAGACCTGTTCTTACTTCTACATTGGAAATGAAGCTGTCTTGAAAGAGACTTACTATTCAATTCTGGTAGAGTACCATTAAGTCTCTGCAAAGATTAGGTTTATTTTCTTACCCTTGCCAGAATACTCACATGATCAGATCATTGCCATGTTTCTGGCTAGGTCTGCTAACACATTCGTAGGGTTCAGTTACATGCCACATGCTTTACCAAACTGTTTCATAAAAACCATTTACAACTGCAGATGAAAAGTGATTTTTAACAAAGCTAAGAAGCCCATCCACTGAATGCTTTCTCAGGTAGTGTTTATCTACAGCTGGGCTTCATGAGTAGAATTAGTTGGTAACTTGCTATCATGATGTCCTTTCAACCACAACCAGTGCTGGCTTTTGTAAATTCTGGGCATATTATGTTAAGAAAATGACCATAGGTTCTAGATTTCTTTGTTTATAACTGAGCTTGCAGCTGGGATACATGATTTGTTGGGGAACCTTTTCCTTCCCCTTTCTCTGCTTGCAGGGTTAAACTAAATACTAAAATACAAGATGTGGGCCTTGGAGTATTCAATTACGTCAGCTACCTTTTCACAAAGAAAGCATGATTATTTGTGTTCTACCCTCCTCAAGCGAGGAGTTTAGGACCTGGTCTTCCAGAGCACAGCGGGCTTCCCACCAAGAGCCTGTAGTTTCCCTAAAAAGCAGGATTCTGAACAGTTGTCCTGATCTCCTTATGGCAAGAATGGCATTTACTATCATACAAATAAATAATAGTTACTGGTTTTGTTTGGTTTTTTTTTGAGCACTTGCTCTATGCTAGTCATCTCTAATTGCTCCATATGCATTCATTTAATCCTTATCCAATGAACTAGAAGGTGTCTAGTCTGCATTTTACAGATAAGGAAAGTGAGGTTTAGAGGGGTAAAATGACTTACCCTGAATGACACAGCATGGTGGAGTCAGCCAGGATTGGGGGGATTGGACAAGGTTTTTTTTTTAAACTTCAAAACATGTGTTTTTACCACCTTACTTGGGACTTTATTTAAATAAGTTAAAGCCTGAGGCTGAGAGGATCCCAATATGGGAAGGTTAGCCATAGCTTTGTTCTCCTCCCCTCCCCCCACTCCCCAGATACCAGCAGCAAGATGCTCTTCCTTCCTCCTTTTCCTCTTGTCCTCATTTAAAGAAAACAGTTATTTTACTACCCACCTCTGAATTCTTGGAGCATTTAGAGTCTATGTACCTTTAGGCTGATTGCCTTTTCTTTTTCTTTTTCTTTTCTTTTCTTTTTTTTTAATTATAGAAGTTGTGAGCTTACGAAACAACATGCATAATATGCAGAATTCCCATACATTACCTCTCCACCAAAACCTTACTTTGTTGTGGAACATTTGTTACAAATTATGAAAGAATGTGATCATGCTATTTCCACTAACTATGGTAAATAGCGTGTACTTGGTATATTTTTTCCATATACCGCCTATTATTAACACTATGTATTAGTATTGTACATTTGTTATATAGTTCATGGGAGAACACTCATTGGTTGCTTGCCTTTTTAAAACATTTTTTAAAAATTGAGATGAAATTCACATAAAATTAGCTGTTTTATTTTTATTTTTTATTTATTATATATCCCCCCCTTTCTGCTTGTTCTTGCTGTGCTCATTTTTGCATTCTTCTGTGTCTGCTTATTTCCCCCCGCTGCGGCGTCCCACCGAGTCAGCTTACTGTGCGGCGGCCTACCTGCTCATGGCGGCTTGCTCTGCTTGTGGGGGCTTGCCCTGCGCGCGGCAGCTTGCCTTCTTGAGGTGGTCTGCCTGCTCGAGGAGGCCCCGGGACCCGAACCCGGGGCCTCCCATGTGGTAAACCGGAGCCGTATCAATTGAGCTATAGCCGGTTCCCAAAATTAGCTGTTTTAAAGTACACATTTCAGTAGCATTTAATTTAGTACATTTACAACATTGTGCAACCACTATAGGCTTACTGTCTTTATTTTTAAAAAAATGTTGTGGTTTTATATATAACATAAAACCTACCATTTTAACCAATTTATTGTATAATTCAATGGCAATGATTACATTCACAGTGATGTGCAACTATCATCACCATCGATTACCAAAACTTCACCTCAATCAAAAATTCTGTTCCCATTAAGAAACAACTCTCTATTCCCTCCTCCCCCAGTCCCTGGTAAATTCTAATCCATTTTCTTTCTCTATAAATCCGCTTCTAGATATTTCATCTAAATGAAATCATATAAAATATGGTCTTTTGTGACTGGCTTCTTTGTCTTAACATACAGTTTTCAATCTGTATCAGTGATTGCCTTTTATTGATAGTAATCTTTTTAACTCTTTTGTATATATCTTTATATCTATATATCCAGCTCTATCTGTCTATCTACCTACCTACCTCTCCATCCTATTCTTCCAATCACACTTTATGTTCCTTGAGTTCAGAAACCATATATCATACCTCTCTTTCAGTGCCAAAGATAATGTAGTTGCTCAGTAAATATTTGTTTGCTCTAAGAGTAGGTAAGAATTATTACTTTGTAAAAACCTGTATTTTTAGACTTTCTTATTCTAAGTGGTAATATGAACTTTAATGAAAAAATGTTCAAAATATTTCACTTGATTCATAGACATTGGACTGTGGTGGATTATTAAAGAAAACCGGGACATTTTGGCACTTAATAATAATCAGGGAGGGGCCCGCTGCATACTCCTACAAAAATCTCCATGGAGATCATGGTTTAGACACATCAGTAAGTTTCCTGGCCCAGGCTTCCACTCCAGTGTCATGATCCTTTTATTCATATAACCTTACTGGTTTGGCAGAATATACTTTCTCCTGTTTTCACCTTAAAATTAAGAGGCTAGGCATCATATTATTTTTATCTTGTATTTACAGAAATGATAGTAATTAAAATTCTCATCTCATAGGAACATGTTTGTTTACAATTCTGAAGCGATGTCTGTTCTTTAGAATCCAAGGATTAGTATCAGATAATACTGTGTAAATAAGACTGCAGTCAAAACCTTCAGGAAAGCTGCTGCTGACTGGATTTTTTCATTGCTTATCTAATGTTATATTACTGTTCACACATAATAAAAGATCATTAATAGGAACATGTCACATAAGCTACATTAATTATATCATTTGAGAATCATAAGAGGTATTCATCTTGTTATACTTGTCACATTAATATAATGCGTATCTGGCTTCTTAAATGACTTCTCTGACAGAGCTTCATTTAAAAAGCTTGTTTGGAAGCTCACTTGTGAGGATTACATTCTATAAATCTGTGTCATGGAATAGCCTGTTACTTTTACCAAAAAAGTGTATTTCAAATCCCTGCACTTTCTCTGTGATGAAGCATTTTGTTTCTGGATTAGAAAGCTAAGTCTAAAAATTCAATACAGCTATGCTGA
Organism: Chaetophractus vellerosus; assembly: GCA_004027955.1. Lineage (NCBI taxonomy): Eukaryota > Metazoa > Chordata > Mammalia > Cingulata > Chlamyphoridae > Chaetophractus > Chaetophractus vellerosus. Next base: position 16,269 of record PVKH010006190.1, read on the forward strand.
ATTACTTAGTTACCTGCCTAAATGCTGTGCTAGTTGATATTATTATATCATTCATTTTGGGCTGCAGTTTAATAGTATAAAATCAGACTTAAAAACTAATCATGCCCCACCTTGATCATGATGGCAAAGTGAGAAACTTAAGGTCTTTTCCGCTACAGAAGCTTTGAAGGAGCACACCTGGCAGAAATATCTTTCTTAAAGCTCCAGAAAACAGTTAAAGGACTACAGGAACAGTTCCTTTAACTTGATTAGCACTGAATGAGGAAAAAGGCTACTTAAAAGCAGTAGGATCTTGTGGCACCCTGGCTCGCCTCCTCTCATCCCCCACCAGCTCTGTGTGGACCCAGCACATACTTCCAGTGCATGGATTCCTGGTCCCAGTTCTGGAGGAAGCCGAGTAACCCTCGTGCACATCTGGGAGCATGTATGTCTGGCCCAGTCTGTCTGGTGGTGGCCTGAGGGGACTTGCTGTCCTAGGATTTGCCCTGTGTGTAAAAGGTAGCTCACTGAGCAGGTGTACAGAACCCTGTGGGAGAGCAGTCAAGTGGCTGCCTGGGGCAAGGGATTGCTGGCTGTAGGATGTATAGTGCAGTGCCCAGGAGAAGGAAGAGAGGACATCTGTATCTTTGTTCCTAGGGCTATAGGCATATGTTCCAGGCAAGAAGGCAGGTGTGCTGAAAGGATCAAGGGAAACTAATATGGCTGGCCTGGAGCCATTCTCTAACGTCATTGTATGGATAAGCCCTGAAGGAGAACACTTACACGGGTCAATCTGCAAAGACTAGGAAAGATGTTTTCTTTTTTTTTACTCTTTTTGTGTGGCTATCTTCTGGCATTGAAGGGAAGCTCTGCCATAACACTTGCTGGGCACAAGCTTAAGGAACAGATGCCTCAGAGTCTAAATTCCAGTGATAACACATTAAAATACCAAAATGTCCAGGTTTCAGTGAAAGATCACAAAACATACAAAGAAACAGGAAGTGATGGCCCAGACAAAGGAGAAAATCATTTTATGCATGATTGTTCTGTAAATGACTTTTCAAATAAAGAAAAAAAATGGTACGAAATGTTGTTGAAGAGCTAAAGGAAAACATGGACAAAGACCTAGAGGAAATCAGGGAAATGATAGATGAACACAAAGAGAGTATCAATAGAGAGTTGTAAATTATGAAAAGGAACCACACTGAGCTGAAGACCATAGTAACAGAAAGATAAAACTCCCTTGAGGGGTTCAACAGTAGATTGGAGATGGCAGAAGAAAAATTCAGAGAACTTGAAGATAAGACAATTGAAATCTAGTCTGAACAGCAGAAAGAAGAATGAAGAAAGTGAACAGAGCCTGAAAAACCTGTGGGACACCATCAAGCATGCCAATATAAGCATTGTGGGAGTCCCAGAAAGAGAAGAAAGAGAGAAAGGGGCAGAGAAAATATTCAAAGGAATAATGGCTGGAAACTCCCCAAATTTAATGAAAGACATGAATATATTCTTCCAAGACACTCAACAGACTCCAAACAGGATAAACCCAAACAGACCTTGTCATGGCATATTATAATCCAACTGTCATATGTCAAAGATGTAGAGAGAAGCCAACATGTCACATACAAGGGATCCTCAATAAGACTGAGTGCCCATTTCTCATCAGAAACCATGTGGGCAAGCAGGCAGTGTGGTAAGACATATTTAAAGTACTGAAAGCAAAAAAACTGCCAACCAAGAATTTTTAATTCTGGCAAAATTGTCTTTCAGAAATGAGGGAGAGATTAAGAAATTACCAGATAAACAAAATCTGAGAGTTTGTTACCACTAGTCTGGTCCTATACGAGAGTTTGCAGATTGACAGAAAAGGACACTAGACAATAGATCGAAACTGCGTCAAGATATAAAGATCTATAGTAAGAATAATGACTTGGCTAAATATAAATGCCAGTATTACTGTGTCTTTGGCTTGTAACTCCGCTTTTATTTCCTACAGGATTTAAAACGCAATGCATAAAATGTAATGATAAATCAATGGTTTTAGACTCGTAATGTATAAATATGTCATTTGTTACAAGAACTACATAAAGGTGGGCGAGTATGGGGTATGGGAACATCGTTTGTGTATACTATTGAAATTAATTAGGTATCAAAGCAAACAAGATTGTTACAGATTTAGGATGTTAAATTTAAGCCCCATGGTAACTACAAGGAAAATGTCAGAAATATGCAAGCTCATAGAGACAAAAATTACAACACAGGTTGCTAGGCAGGGTTGGGGTGGAGGGTGGGGAGTTAATGCAAAATGAGTGAAGGGTTTCTGTTTGGAGAGGTAGGAATGCTTTAGTAATGAAAGGTGGTGAGAGTACTGCAATACAGTGAATGTGATCGATCCCACTAAATGGTATGTTTGGGAGGGGTTGAGCTGGGAAAATTTCATATTGTATGTATGTTCCCATAATTAATAAATGAAAGAGCAACTAAAGAGACAATGACAATTAAAGGCAATGTGTGATCCTAGATGAGATCTAACAAGGGAGGAGAGCAGGCTCAAAAGGACATTATTGGGACATATGATAAAATTGGAATATATAGACTCTAAGCTTTGTATCAAGTTTAAATTTCTTGAACTTGATAACTGCACTTAGGGTGGATACATATGTGAATACCTTTGTTGTTAGTGTACATGGCAGTATTAAGTGTTCAAAGAGCGTGAGGTATACAACTGTATACAAATGTTGGAGTTCCCTTTAGGGGATGTGTAATACTTTTGTAACTCCTGCAATTTGAAAGTATATCAATATAAAAAGTTTAAAATTTAAAAAGAAGGCTAATTAACCACTGTAGACAAATGTAGTTGTAAAGACAAATGCTAGAAATATCATGATAAAGGTCTTTCTGCAGATCCATTTTATACACCATTTCCAGAGCAGTGCAACCTAGAGACCCAGGTTTTGGTTCTGGCAGCTCTGCTAACTCCTGTCCTTGGGCAAGTCTTTTAATCTTTCACATCTGACTCCCCACTGCTATAGTTTAGCACCTCATTATCACTTGCTGGATCTATTGCAAATGACATCTTAATGATTTTTCTTTTTCTAGTTTTCCTCTCCGGTTTTTCCTTCTTATTACTTCCAGAGTAATTGTTAACACACACACACATACACATATACACCTGATCACATTATTTACCTTCTTAAAACTCTGCATGGTCTTTCCATTGTCTAGTTGAGGTCTCCAAAGTGGAGTAAGCACGCTCTAGGTAGGCTAGGGGGTGTGCAAGACAACCACTGGGGTGTGGGGAAAATATTAGAATTTCAATTTTTATGTATTTTAATCTAAAAGAATAAGAAATAAACTTTACTAATCTTCTGAATGCATTTTGCCAATCATGCCCTCACTTCTTCAGAGACCCCAGGGGATTCTAATGGGTGCTTCCTCATTGTTCACGTTAGTCATTTGTTCACTTTCAGTGTGTTGTGGCATATTGCAGTTTCAATCATAAAGGATCTTGCCTTCACTGATTAACTTTATTAAAAAGAAGAAGAAGAAAAAAGAAGAATGTAGTATAAGCTGTATAAGATGAAGACGCTGGGCTCTGAAGCCAGACTGCCTGGGTTTGAATTCCATCTCAGCCTCTAAGTAGCTGTATAGTCAGGTTGTACTTACTCTGCATTTCACATGTCTCATCTGTCTGTCTAATGTGAATGGCACCTAGCTCTTAGCATGACTTTGAAGATTTAATGTAAATGTAAAGTGTCTGGTACAGAATAAGTGCTCAATATTTTTTTTCTTGTTAGTATGATTGTTCCCTACAGTCTAGCTAGACACTGCTCACCATGCTTCTATGCATTTATTTACGTATGCTCTTCTACCTAGAATGCCTTTTCCTTCTTCTCTTAACTCTCCTTTCTTTTATTACTGGTCAAAACTTAAGAATCAAGTCAGTCTTGTCCTGTGTAATGCATCCTTCTGTAATTGATGGGCATCACTGGTCGCACCCTCCTTTGTTATACTTGTATAGGCCACAGATGTGGCCCTTTACTGCAACTGTCAGTATGCCTGTCTCTACCAGTTTAAAGCTTCGAGGGCAGAAACTATCGTTATAGTTTGTGTCCCAGCTGATGCACAGTGTTGGCACAGAGCAGAAGCTGAATGAGCGAGTGTTTGAGTGACTGAATGCATTTATGGAATGAGATGTTTGGATTAGATCAGTGGTCTTCAACCAGTTGTCAGATTTCTCTAACTTGCTAGTTGTTAGAAATGCCTTACTTGCAAGTTTATGTCTACCCATTTCTTGCCCTCTCAGAAAACCATATGGGATATAAGTGAGGGTGACTCATTAAAGGGATAATCTTAACTATGCAGCAAATAAAAACAAGTCACAGTTACTTGTAACACATCTCACAGCCCATCACGAGATGTAAGTGCAGGCAACACTATGGTTGTAAACCACCAGAGTAAAACTTTATTCCCTTCAGGCTTAAATAATTTTGGTGCTGTAAAATTGGTAGGGTATGGTAATCTATAGAAAACTACTTTCAGGAACACTTGGGAAGCTGGAAATAGTTGATAGACTTGATAAGAAGTGAAGGAAGTCAGTGATGAGGAAATCTGATTTGGCACCTTGACTGTTCAGGGGCTAGCTAGTAAACATTGCCAGTGTGAGAGGTGACAGAGTTTAATTGGCACAACTTCAAGGAAGGGCACCAGCAGCCACCTTCATTTTGCTAGTCAGTCACAGTGATGACATGCTGTGGAAAACTCAGCAGAAGCAAGAGAAAACCTGAAATCCTGGCTGGCCCTGTCAGCTTTAGCTTCCACAGTGAATTCATTATATCATTAATAACAATGTATGTCTGAGCTTCAAGACTTTGCTTTTATTGATGTGCTAAAACCATGTAGTTTTATTGAAAGCTATGAAAATTATATCATTTAACTTATATTTTCGGGATTTATTTGAAGCTTTTGTCCTGAAATTTCTTGTTAGGTACTGTTTTTAGGTTTTTGTGGGTAAGAGGAGTATTCTCACATGGTTGAACCTTTTATTCTGTTTTCAGCACATTTTATTTGGAGCATTCTCTTATTTAGAGTATTCTGTCTTTATTATTTTGATTATTCTGTCCTTTTGCATATATTTTAAGAAAAGACAT